>DF240156.1:0-134998 GCA_000507305.1 Breviolum minutum Mf 1.05b.01
TCCCAAAACATCATCAATCCCATCTCGGATAGCAAAATCCAAGGAATCCTAAAAATCCAAGGCCAAAATCAAGGAATCCTTAAACAAAAATCCCAAGGCAGAGGAAATTGGTTCGTGTTTGAATGGTTTCTTTGGTGCATTGATCGACATCATCACCAGAAGCTTGGATCCAAATGATTAAAACCCGGGATTTTGGACGGTTTTTCCTTTGGTTTTGAAAAAGGAGATCATGGAAAAGGGGGGGGGGGGTTATACGGATCCCCCAAAAATGGCATTTTGAAGATGATTTTCCTATTCCCCAGGTGGGATATGTTAATTCCCTGGTGGGTATACGGAAAAACAGGAATGATTTTCCCATTGCGAAGGGGAATTGTAGTGGTTACATCTGTACTAGTAGGTGTGTGGGAGTTATGAACATGTTTCCCAGATGCATGAAATGTGCACCTGTGCATGAAGGCTCAAAAATAGCTACATAAATGTAGGTAAAGGTCTTTTCAATGATGACAGTCCGTTTTGCATAGAGTTTGGAAAGAATATTGTCAGTTGTCATTTTCATAGAATTGCCTCAAACACGGAGATGGTTTTATTTGTCCAGCATGTGGTCCAACCCAGAAAAGTTTTTTTGCATGCTGTGAACAGTTTTTGGGCCTACATGTTTGGCATATCTTTAAAAATATGTAATAGTGATATATGTATGAACGTAGTGCAATGTGCATATTGCAAAAATTCAATATGCAATATGTTTATTCATAATTCATGTTGTTTATACCTGCCTTTCAATAGCAACATACCAACAGGAATTTTAAAACCTTCGAGTGCCCATGCCGTTGAATTTTTCAGCAGCTATAACCTTCGACGGCCGGAGGTTATGGAGGGGATGTCTTGAAGTTCAGTGGCGATGCAGTGACGATTCTGTGGAAGGTGGATGGAGGTTGGCCCGGCATGGAGTGGAAGGAAGGGGGTGGAAGGATATGGAGGCGATCAGTTTATCCTTAAAGATGACGAGGTGATGGTTTTAGATATTTTCTATTGTTCATCCATACCTAGAGAAATGATCCACTTTGACTGATATTTTTCAAAGGGGTTGAAACCACCAGCTAGATGATGATGAGGAGGAGGAGGAGAAGATGAGAAAATGATGATGAGGAAGAGGATGAGGATGATGCCGATAAGGATGATGATGATGATGATGATGATGATGATGATGATGATGATTTGTGATATCTATGATCATGGCGATGATGATTCTGACGATGATGACGACAAGGATGACGACAATGATGAGAAAATCATGAGGATTATGATAATGATGATGCTGATTTATGATGACGGTGGTGGTGGTGGTGGTGGTGGTGGTGGTGGTGGTGGTGGTGGTGGTGGTGGTGGTGGTGGTGGTGGTGGTGGTGGTTAGTCCAACTGACCACCCTTTATTATCTTTATTGCATTTTCAATTTGCATGATTTGTTGGGTGATGATTCCCTATGGCTCTTCACCAAACTGTTGCAGGCGGAGACGTCGCCACAGATCAGGCAGGTCCCTCCGGTTTCCATGCCATTTGTTTGAACCGAAAATGGAAGTCTATTAATGGAAGAAATCCAACTATCCACAAGAGGAATGTATTAAAACACTGGTACACCACGGGAAAATCATGAAGGATCTACCTGTCAACTGGTATGTGGATCTTCCGGAAAATTACTGACGTCTAATCTTCAGATTTCCCGGATAGGATTTTTTCGGACTGTACAAAAACAACACAGGCGACATGCTTGTATAGCTGTTCATTTGCTACACAATTACACATAATATTTTTACGTACATACATCATGCATGGATAATTTGGTGTGAGCAGACGAGAATTATACAGTCTATTTTTTTGCCTGAACAAGCCCTCTAGGCGCGCCAAAAGGCTGTGCTCAGTGCCTGTTGTTGCTGTGAAAGCTTGCAACGACAAGCGTATCTTGTTTTGATGGATGGCAGGTGTTACCAACTATTGACATGAATATACCTCGGGGACCTTCCTCCCACCCCATGGTGGTCAAATATAGACTCATTCAGTTTTCTAAGGGCCATGTATTTATAGTGATAGTGAGACAGGGAAACACCCACAATATGGAGAATTCGACCTAGGATTTCCGATTTCCCGAATCTTATTTTTGCTTTGGAAATTATGGCAGTGGCTGAAAAGTATTGAAGTTGAAATTGATCAATCTGGGGGTTTGTTTGGTACCTGGTACCTATCATTTGAATGCACGGCCAGTATGAAAGGGGACATTCTCCAACACAGATATGATACGACAAGTGAGCCCTCATTTGAAATGGATCCGTGCGCCTGCAAATTGTGGAGAATGTCAGCCATTCGCAACTTTGATAAAATCAGCGAATGTAATTTTCATGAATTCAGAATAAACAGATTCTCAGATTTGAGAGATCACCTGTCACGAATTAGTTGATCATCAAAGGGGCAAACTGTTTGATGACAAAGTATGGGTTTTTTTTGCCCTTCAGAACATGCAGCGACTCATTCAGGAAGGTGAATTGGAATTGAGTCTCGTGGATCCAGAATCTTGCGTTTTCGATGATTTCTTTCTGTCCCATTCCAAAGGATAGGAGTGTCCATCTCCCGTTTCTCTTCATCAAAATTACAGACTCTTGGACAATCGAAAAGATGTTGAATTACATTTGTTTGTTCTTGGATTCATTTTTAGCCTTTGGACGTCTCAGATACTCACAGATTAGCCAATCCATTGTGGTCCACATGCTAGGTGGTATATATAGACATATGTGCTGACCAACACCATCACTCTCAGCTCAATACCATCCCAATTGCTTCATGATTTCATACCTTCATAGACTCTACATCCATTTTTTCCCTGAAAAATTCACCCACCGGAAAACTAACATGGCAATCGAAAATGACCATTTTCAATGGGAGATACATCGTCAAATGGTTGGTTTTCCAGTCAGTCATGTTGGCAGTTTTGCGGGGCCTACTGCCTAGGCAGTCCTTTGGCCAAACACCAGTACCTGGTGTAACGCTCACATTGCATATTGGTGTTGGCTTTGGACCATTGAAGCTATTGCAGTTGGGTCACGTGAATGCAGGGCAAAAAGCATCGGAGGATGGAAGCAAATCCACTGGAATTTGGTGGTTTTGCATGGCTTTGCGGTGAGTTTACTCCATTTATATATACCTTGAAAAAATAGGTGTTAAAATCAAAAAATCTACTTTACTTTAATAGTTACCTAGATTTAATCAATTTCATCCCTAACTTCTTCTTCCTTAGTTTTAAATCCTGTACTTTGATGATGAGTGATATCTTGAGATATCCACCCAGCCATGATAAACGCACTATTAGTCCATCATAGGGGCGAAATAACTCCAGTGACAGTTATCAGAAGTCCAAACAAATCTTTAACAGCTTAGGGTCATTTAGCACCCATTTAAGCACAGGTCCGATTCTTACTTGTGAGTTTTTTAGGGTCGCATTTGCTCGAAACTTCGAAGAGGTTTGAGACCGTTGCGAGTTGATGGGATTTTGGACTTAATGAAAAGGTGCATCTTTTTGGCAATGGAGATCAGATTGACCCTTCCTCCCATAATCATGGTTCAGTGGAGAATGGGTCCCTCCAGTAAAATATTAGCTTCCTTTCGTTTAGGGTGATTTTCCACTTCCATGATTATGGGAAAAAGGGTGCCTTCAAGGATGCCAACGAGTCTTTTTTTGTTTCCACCTTTAAGTATGGTGGCACACAAATCTACGGAAAACTCCATCCTTTTTGACAACAAAAGTGTGATCGATCGTCGACTTTTGAAAATTTGAGGAGATGGTGCTGTTATTCCCATATGCTCCGTGTATGTAATATTTACTTATAGATTTACCCAAAAGTTTAAGGCGTTCATGTATATAGGTCTAGATTCCAGTCCCATTCGGAGCTTAATATGGGAAATTCCCGTTGGCGAGTGGGTGGACACCCAAAATCCCCCCCGTTGGGGTCATCTCCGGAGACGTCGTGAGAATTAGGTGGACTCTTGGACCGTTGGGAATTTTGTGCTGCTGGACAGCCCCTCGAAGAGGCTTGGGGGTTTTGGTTGGATTTGGGGTGGTTCTGGTTCTGGTTGGGTGGTTCTGGTTCTGGTTGGGTTGTATTAAATTCGTTTATATTACATTGAAGTGAAACTTATGGCTGCTCATACTCATGACTTGCCCTCTTTGGAGTAATCTCCACCAAAGGCATTAACCACCAGAAGTTCATAACCCTGGTTGAAGCTGCTTCATTCTGTGGGGCGTGTTTTGGCTTGGGGTAGGGATAGCCATGGAAGGAAGGTAGCTCACTACTTGGAACCTGTATGGCTACTTGAGCTACTAACCAAAAAATATGGCCAATGTTGATATATGTAGCGGATTATACCAGCCTTTGTTGTACAAGATGGGCCCATACCACTTGAGCAATGAAAAAAACCGAGTCGTTTCAAGTTTAGGGTATATATATAGAGGATTATACACTACACGGCTATATGGGGAATATAACAAAACAATCATAAGCATCCATATTCAACACCCAGTATAATGGAATGTCACAAGGTGTTTTTCTTTCTTTTTTTTCGTGGCTCACTTGAACGCGGGGTTAATTATAGTTATAACTTATAGCCCCTAAAGGTAGGGCTACAACCTCAAGGCCATGTATAAGGGGTTATTTCACCCCATGTGTAACTGGTGAAGGGGCCCATTTTGTACTGGTAGGGATTTAAAGCAGATAACGAGAACCCCCATCATTCCATAAACATTTTATGGACAGGTTTGCTGCTGAATATCTTGTTCGGAAGTCGATAGATTATGATACATTCACAAAGCAGTAATGCCTCATCGCTCACCAGGTTGCTATAGCAGAGCCCTTAGCAAAGCCTGGGGAAACTGTGGTAAGTCCAACGGTGCAAGACATTTTGGGTGCCTTGGTATCGAACAAAAGACGCTTGAGGACTAAAACCCTGTGTTTCTTTCTTGTTTTCTGTATTTGGGCTTAAAGTACCCATGTTTTATAGGTGTTTTTTAATGTGCCAGAATTGAGAGGAACCCTATGAACCAATCAGTATATATACTGGAATGCTCAAATGACCAGTATGTCCCAGAGATCCTGACACATTCGAACTGGCTATGTTTTTATGTTGTTGGCTTAGGTATGCTTCGGGTTTGATCATGATATATGACAATATGGAAGAACGTCATGTGTTCACATGTATAAATCATACATGTTCAGGAACAATCATCTAAAACGTATCAAGATCCATTAGGTTTTGGCTTTGGCTTCAATATTCAGGATGTTATCGCTTGCCTGGAACTGATGTGCTCTGAAACGAATTTCCGCATAAACTTCCAACCGCAAAATTTGGATCCGTCTAGCAAGGTACGAACGACATATTTAGCTTCCAGGCCGGAAACAGTTTTTTCCCTGGCAGATCATGAAGACAACCTTGACGGGAATGGTGCTTTTGTAGGGAATGAAATGGGGCTGTTCTTGGAGAACTGCTGTGGATACTTCAAAAAATGTGGCCATTATTATTTGATCAGGTAAGATTGGTAGTTTATCCCAGTATTTCATGATCCAGATTTTATACATTCCAGGGTGATTGAAGTATTTCTTCCATCTCGGTATTGATTGCCCTTACCTTTCTGTACGCAGCGGTTGCTACATGTCCTGCATGTCCAACATAGCCTAAAGCATCGAATCAACTATCCGACTTGCCTGACTGCTTGTAAGGGGGGAAAACTGGTTGCTTGTCATGCTGACATGTCACATTCCGGGCACCTGTTGGTGACCCAACTTTTCATGGAACAGGTGTGTCCTGGAGACAGCGGCCTTTATGCCCTGCTGAAATGTGAACGAAATCAATTGCCAAGTGAGAATCGACAGGTGGATGGTCAGGGAGAGAGGGCAAAATCCGAAATCCCAGAGTGTTTGGCCAATCAGCGATATGGAATGACAGCAGGACCTGTGCTTAACTACGCATTACATGATTTTGTTTCTCAAACAAGTGCAATGGTTCATATCTGAGAATGCGAGATGGGCAGATCACTTCCTTTGATTAGACATGTTTGATTATTTTTGTTTAAGAGATCGTGGCCATAAAATCAGACTGGAAAAATAACTTGTCCTCAAGGAAGCTTGTCCTTAAACACGACATCTAACGAATCTGACAGTACCTGATAGACGTTCTGTTTTCAAGTCCGGCACTTTAGAAACTTTTTGTAGTGACCAAAGATCTGCCCAAATGACAATGACCGACATGTGCGCCAGTTCAAAATGGATGAACATCTTATGCTTTTCGGTTTTGTGATGCTAGAACCTGCGATCTTTTGAAAGGTGAATTTTCATCGGTGATCAACCAAATTTTCAACTCTACCCCGTCTAAAAGGATATGAAGAAGGAAGTTGCGTTCAACGACTTGTGGCGTTTTGTTGGGGGACGAACGGCCGGTGTGTGAAGCAATGTTGATTTGATCATCGCAACCCACGTTTTTTGACTTTGGAGTTCAAGCCCCCCATGATATTTAAAAAAGTCTTTATCTAGGTGGTGGTTTCAAGCATGTTTTATTCTTACCCCTATTTGGGAAAGGTTTCCAATTTGACTATATAATATTTTTCAGATGGGTTGAAACCACAAACCAGTTATAGTCTTTAAAGGCCTAACTGAATGTCATTGTTTATACAAATTTGCTACAAGTCTAAGTTTCTAAAATTATTTAGATATTACACTATCATACTTTTCAAACACATCTCTAGGCTTCCAAACACCTTGTGAGCAGGTATTTCCAAAAACATAACGAAAAAACATCGAACCTCGGTATTTGGAAGACTAGGGAATGTAAATTCCAAGTTTCTGAAGACTTAATTTGGATATTACAATACCCATACCGTCTATGTATGGTATATTTACCTACATTTGGTTGTTTCTGAAGTAAAATATGGTAAATGTAGGTAAATATATACCATACATAGATCCTATGGGATGCAACATATATGGTGCTTTCTCCTTAACAAATATGCGTTTGTTCCAGGATCCACGTTGTCGCAGCTCCATGCTACGTTTGGAGCGGCCCTTAGATGCACGAGTGGTGCAGCGATATGTTCCTCATGCGGTGCGCAGGACGTAAATGGGGAGTTAAGGGTGAACCTTGGAAACCCATCGTTCTCAAGGATCCAAAAGGATGAAATGGTCATGTTTTTGATGGCAACAAATTAAGATAGATATTGTAGTTTTTCTTCAGAATTCTCCCATCACCTTGGGTGAAGTTTCAGATGGTATGCTGCGAGATATTCAGTGAGTAGATCTAAGTTGTAAATGTGAAAATGAATACTGAGACGTTTCAACATTTTGTTGAGCTGCCGCTTAGGCCCTTAGGCTGTTGTACTTGCAGATTGTTTTTTTTGGTTTTTGTCATCAACGCCTTATGGGTACAAAAGGTCCAATGTATATCTACCAGCACCCTCCAATAGGTGGTGTTTCAACCCTGCGGGGTTGTTAAATGGCACCTTTTCTCATCCATTTGGCACCGGCAGGGCAGGGTCCAGGTGCGTATATTTACCGTTACAGTATTTGTAACTTAAGTTATCTTAACTTAATACCAACTCTCACGACTTGCAACACAAAAACACATGCTTCATCATCATTTCAACCCCCCAAAAAAACACTGTTAACGTTTCTTTTTCCCCAACAAAAAACCATCAACCAACCGGCGGATCGGCCATCCCATCCCGTCGGAAGGAAACTCTGGGACCACTCGGAGTCCTTGATCTTGGGCCTGGAACCTGAAATGCGTCGCGTCTCCGTGATCTTTCTTTCCATTCGAGGTCCGGCCATGAGTCGTGGCAACGAGTCGTTGTGTCAACCGTCGTTGTGTCAACAAAGTCGTTGTCGTTTCACCCGGGGTGGGTCGGTGGGTTGGTTGTGTGTGTGTGTGTGTGTGTGTGTGTGTGTGTGTGTGTGTGTGTGTGTGTGTGTGTGTGTGTGTGTGTGTGTGTGTGTGTGTGTGTGTGTGTGTGTGTGTGTGTGTGTGTGTGTGTGTGTGTGTGTGTGTGTGTGTGTGTGTGTGNTGTGTGTGTGTGTGTGTGTGTGTGTGTGTGTGTGTGTGTGTGTGTGTGTGTGTGTGTGTGTGTGTGTGTGTGTGTGTGTGTGTGTGTGTGTGTGTGTGTGTGTGTGTGTGTGTGTGTGTGTGGTTGGTTGTTGTGAAGCGTGGATGATGATGATGATGATGATGATGATGATGATGATGATGATGATGATGTTTTGTTGGCGATTCGCAGTCAATATCATCATTCCTTCCCCAAAGAAGAGTGTCTAAGCAAACTGGCAAAAAAGGATTCCAACAAATGACTCAAGTAAGACTAGAAGTTAATATTTGAGTTGTGACCAAAATGCAAAAAATGTCGCTGGGAACGTAGCCCTTCATGGCATAAAAAGGTAATTAATGGTAATTACAACCACCACAATTCAAAACAAACAACATGCTCCCACAAGATGACCGGTCACCTACCGTCGCTTTATTGGGGTGTTTTAGTGATCGCTGACGCCATGCCGGTTTGTGCAGGTCTGAATCCGGGTAGTAGTGGGCCGGACCATGGTGATGTGGAACGCACCCAACTGGTGGTGCAGTTGCTTCAACAAGCCACCTATGCCTTTGAAGGACTCCGCAGATCAACAAAAAATGGGGAAAGTTGCAACAAAACACTAGATGGTTTTGTGGCCTTCAACGGTGGACGGTGTGTGTGATTTTTTTTAACTATAACCAATGACACAAATCGATAGATAATTTCATGTTTTTAGTGGTGCATGGAATATATGAATTCTGGTATGAGTTTGTTTAATTCTTGCAAACCTGGGTTTCATTTCTAGTGAACTCTGTGCCGAAAATAAAACGTCACGTTTCGAGAAACTGTAGACAGGTGTAGGCAGCCTGATTCTGACTCAAAGACGAGCTTGATCCCCAAAGATGGCTTGATTTGAATTGTGAATAGCTTCGAATTGACAAAAAGATGTGTTGTTTTGTGCATCCCTACAGTACCCTTTTTTTCATCAAAAATCCAGGGGACCTCCTTACATGTAAGTTATCATTTAAGGTTCCCCACCCTCAACCTGGTGGTGATGTTTGTGCACCGTACTTTTCAATATCTGAAACCGTATCGATGGCACACATTCCCCATTTCCCCGCAGGAAGCGTCAATAAGTTCCTGGTGGATGACAAAGGCAGGCGACTTTTTTTCAAAAGGTCACCATTGTCAAGGGTGTCTAAAAGAAATCCATAAATTGGCAATATTTTGTTTTCTATTTTTGGACATTTAGGCCCTTCCAAGGGAAGAAGGGACTCTCAGAATACATACCTTCGCTATTGACGCTATTCATGGGCGATGCAGTGCCCACATCTTCCGGCTTGACCTCAGCCCGGAATTCGCAAGGTAACGAAGGTCAAACCACGAAGGTCGCTGGTTGTTTGCTCTACTGGGAATGGTCATCCCGTTTAACTGGGCAGGATCAGACTCATTCTCCTGGAGGTCACTGTCACAACTTGGAAAAGTTGCAGTTTGATGGATCTCAAAATGGTCACGGTTCCAAGAACCTTTTATTTCTATGTATCTCTCACCCACCCTCTCTCTATGTGTATGTGCAGATTAAAAATGATTATGTGTTATCTGGTTATTTGTAAACCTTTATATTACCCTCCCTGAAACTAACATAATTAGCCCCTTGAAATTGATGGTTGCAAGATGACTCTCCTTTTGGGAAGGTCTATTTTCAAGGCCTATGTTAGCTTCAGGGAGTGCAATGCCCATCTAACCAACACATGCCTTTTTGTTTTGAGGGTAGGCAGATGATCATTCACCCAAAGACGCTGGTGGGAAGTTCGGAAGATCATCGACTCAAAAGTGCTGGCTGGGAAGTGATATGTTAATTCCCAGGGGTGGATATAATTGTTGATCTAGGTGGTGGTTTCACAGTCATCTTTATTTTCACCCCTACCTGGGGAAGATTCCCAATTTGACTAATATTTTTCAATTAGGTTGAAACCACCACCTAGTGATATATTTCAATAGGAAACCAGGCAACTAAATAGATGTTGAGTGCCCTTGTTTTTGAGAACCCCTCCAACTGCAAGTGGATGATGTTGATGCACCAACCAACTATTTTTCGATATTTTATCAGAAGAAAATGATGAGATGGAAACTGACATACGAACCCACACCCAAAAACCTAAGCAAATACACATGGTCACACAGAAGGCATCTTTTTTTTGCTACAAGTAGCCACTGCATGTCATGACTCATCCCATATATCTATCCCATCTCTGGACAGGGATGCTCTTACTTTGTGCCTTTGGACTTCCACCATTGAATCATTATATCGATGATCCGCTGCTGGACTGCGGATATGACGTTGTGGATGTTTTTTTCGGGAATGTTTAAGTTTAAGCCCTTTCCAACCTGACTTTTTTTTTGGGGGGGAAACATTGGCTTGAATTTGATGAGTTTTGTTGTTTGAATCTTTGAAACCATCAATGTACATTGTCGAAGAGGATGAAGAGGGCTTGTTGTGATCATTGCATCACCTGAGCAGTATCAACATACAAGGCCAGACGTTCTATGTTGACACAGAAGTTGTATAGATTCACTATGTGAATATTTTTGATCCATCCGGTTCCATAAAAATCACTATAGTCCTTTTCTTGAACATGGGGGATCCGGGATGCGGGATGTTCCTCGTTTCAACTCATGCTAGGACATCGGAGCATATGGATCCCACTGTATTGAAAATCATTGAACTTGTTGTGGACCCCAAATCTAACATGATCCAACTCATGTTTATGGAAGTTGTTGTTTATTTAATGTGTTCCTTTTCCACTGTTTTGTTTCAACGGAATGGATTCTTGGTTGTGTATACAGTATATATTTATATTTATATTTACACATTTACATATATATATATAGAGTATATATAAACGGTATATTGAAATAAATATACGTGCATATATAAATATATAATATATTACATAAATTTGTAAATACACCAAACACACATACACCAATATGCCAGATTTGGCAGAGATTCATGAGCTTCGCTAAGGTTACGTGCAGTGTTGGCTGCGGCACGTTTCTGTGACACCTTGGCGGAAGAAGGTTTGGAAGGCCGTAGTGGTGTGGCCACAGGTACTGTGTGGTGTGGTACGGACCTCAGTCGACCTGAGCATGCTGTTGGGGAATGATTGTTTCATAGGGAAAATGGTGGTATATCCCCTTCTCTAAAGGGCTCCTTGCGGGTTAAACAGCTAGGGATACTAGGGACCCCCATCCTAAGGGTACCACCATTGTCCCTATGATTGTTAGAATGCCTTCAAAAATGATGATGTTGACTTGTCACTGTAGAAACCCGGGATCTGGAAATGTTCCGTGAAGTTGGAAGCAAGTTTATCATATGATAAGATTCACAGCATTTTTTGTGAGCAGAAAACTCTGAAGAGGGCAATAGAGAGCATGATTACTTAATATAGACTAGTTTATAGATTTTATTATCGACGATCTCCGCAAAAATGCTTGCATGCTACATCTCTTTTTGTCAGATGCAATCATAGATTCCTATAGTGACATGAAGCAAATCATAAGTACCGCTAAATAGGTGGTGTGGTAGTGGTATGTTGTACTCTAGATATTGCTTTGTTTAGTATATGGTCAAGTAGTTAGCCGTGTACTTGGATATCCGAAGGAAATGTTCATGTGGATATTACGCATATGGAAATGCAGTTTCATAGTTATCATACATACCATGGATATTTTCCCAAACAATATCAGTACCTTTACCACGGGATATCTACCTGGTATTGCCAGTGCCAAACGCAACCAAATTCAAACGTTATTTTTATATCCAACAAAATGGTTTACCCACCTGAAAACTAACATATCCCCTCACAAACGATGGTTTGAAGACTACTTTTACTTTAGAACTGATCCCTTTCTAGGGGACATGTTAATTTTCAGGGGGTACATCAAAGTAACTTGCTCTTGGTACCGGCAGATTCAGGTACCGTGGGTAGCTCAATTCGACGAGAGTACACGGTTTTGGGCGACACGGTGAATTTGTTACTTGGAGAAGGAGTTTTGTTATTTGGTTGTTTGATCTTGGGGGGGTGTTTTTGTTGGTTCAATGAGAAATAAAGTGTTCACTTGTGTATCTTGTGTGTTTTCCTGGCATGTGTGAATATTTTCTTAATTTCATATGTTGATGATGTTGATGATGATGATGATGATGATGATGAGGAGGAGGAGGAGGAGGAGGAGGCCTATGATGATGTTGAGGCTGATGCTGATGGTGATGGTGATGTTGATGATGTTAATGGTGATGCTAATGATGCTGATGATGTTTCAAGTTTGTAAATCTATTGTTGCTTATGTGAAACATCTCTAGACCACATGCACAATCTACATTATCCAGGAACAGATTGCATGTCACTTGCCTGCCATGTGTGAGGTCAGCAAGATTGATGGCCAAGACCGAGCCAAATACTGTGCTGGTTGATGCAGAGTCTTGGCTTGCAGATTGTTGTTCGCATTTGGTATACTACAGACATGAACGTAGTTTGCATGACTATGTATAGATATATAATATGTTTTTGTGTTAAATGAGTATACGTATATATATATATATACACATAATACTGTTCATAACCATTAGTGTATGAAAACTGAGAGAGAGAGAGAGACATTGTTTTTTCTATGTGTGATTGTTTTTTGTGCAAGTTTGTCATGGCATCCGAAAAAGGCGGTGGAAAACAAGATTTCTTTTGGAAACCATCATATTCAAGTTCCGTACAACTCTTTGTGGGTTAGAATTTTGAGCGAAGGTCTTCATGTGGGAACCTCCTATGTTTGTTTTGCTGGTTGGTGCAAGATGTACAGAACAGAATAAGAGTGGCGAAACCAATTCCAATCATATATATATATACATATTCTATACACTTATACATTTCATCATGACGATTTGAAGGTTTGCCAATGATCCATTCATGGTTGAGGTCGTTTATCATCCTAGGAATCACTTGTGAAAGTAATGATTACTAAAAAGAGACCTGTAGATAAATGACCGAACCTATTCAACACTACCCACCAACAACCATGTGTTGATAACTCTTGATTCTCCAAGTCCCTACTTGGAGTATCATCCCACTTAGTTAGGTTCAGTGGTTAATAACCATGGTGATCGTTTTCATCCCCTTTAAGGATCGGGTTGGGTCCCGACCCCTTCCAAATTGCCGAACCTCCCAAGTACCGGCCGTCCTTCACCTTTTGACCCTAAGGAGACTTTTCGATCATGCAGGTGCCGTGCAAAGGGCAAACGGCTAGATGCATACGGGCCAACAACGGGCATAGAGATTCGTGAGAGATGCATAGATTTCCCAAAGGTTTAACTAGTGGAACTTGAAAGTTGGGCACCCTGGAGATCCCGGAGAAAATCCACGGCTTTGGAATGAAATCATTTTTTTGGGTTCCGGCCCTGAAACTTGGGGAGTGCAGATTTCTTTACAACAATGTTTCAGTCTCCAGTCCTATGGAAGGACACCGTACCCCTTGTGGTTTCTTTGTTTCGGGGGTTACACAAGTTTACAGTTTACTCCTATCTTTAACAGCTGTTGACATGTGCATATATAATGATATATACATATCATAGAAATTTACGTTGTTTAGTAGACATCCCCTACAACGCATCGATACGTTTCTTAACAGATTTCGGTTGAGTTCATGGTCTCAACATAAGGCAAGGCTATGCAACGCTATGCGATAGGAGTGTGCCCTCGTTCACTGAATGCCTCCATGATATTGCCCTTCTTCATAGTACAACCATCATAGGTATATTTTAGACATGGTGATTTATAGTGATGTTTATCGTTTCACTAGCAATTAGGGTACACTCTCCCCGCATCTTTCAAATTTCATGAGATGCGAGGAACATCCCATATGCATTGAAAAGAATCACTTCAAGCATTTGGGCAAACGATGACCTCACTTAACCTCTCTGTCAGTAGGACATATGAATTACATGTTACATCTTCACTGGTAAGGTTTACGTGAAGATTCTACAATAAAATGCAACATCTCATGGGTGTTGAAAAAAATCTTATATACCTTCCTTTCCAAAAAAAGAAAGGATGTTATTTGTTAGTAAATCTCTATTTGTCAATCCATTTCCCCAAAAAAATCAGGGATTTTTTCATCAACTTGAGGTGGTTGAGGTCGCAGGTCGCACTATCCTCCCAATCATCCCTAGGGTTGTTGTAACGGAGGGGATCTGGAACTCGGGAACGATATAACGGCCTCGCAGCTTTGCGGAAGTTAGTCATCCCGACCGGGTTGAAAGATTGGAAGAGGTTGGTTCAGCTGTTCGTGAATTCCATCCTTGAGGTTAGGGGTTTTTCAACATGGCCATAGAATATGTAGGAGGCGTTTCGGGGTTTCAAAGCATTACCAAAATTAATCACTAATTAATCAACCTCAAGGTTTATTCAACTCGAAAGCTTTGAAAAAGGTATGAATTCAGACCCTTTCCTCGCCTGTTAAAACCCCAAGCCTTCAAACCCCGCCAGAAGCAAATTGGCCTTCGATCCCTTGGGAGCTATCTCAGTGAAAGGCGAACGGTATCCGGTGTTGTAAACGGATGAGTTGTTGTGCTCAGAAAAATGCAGAACAACTGGTGTGATGATGTATTTCATTCATACTTTTTTACTCAAAACACCTTGTGGATGGGGAGAGAGAAGATGCGGAGTGTTTCCCCTGTTTGACTTGCGCATGTTTTTTCTCAACTGGGTGGTGAAGAACCATCAACCTGAAAAATCAGCGTTTCGCATTTAACATCATGCAGAATTTGCAATCAAAGGTTATTGAGGCTCAAAACATCTCTTGAAAAAAGGCCAGTCTTCAATTTCTTCTGCCTGATTCATACGCTTCTGAATTAGCCAATCCAGGGGGATGATATATCCAATAAATACCCCACTATTTTATAAGGTGTATATTAATGAGGTTGATTATGAAAGGGGCCCCCCATCCCAGCAAATTCCACCATTTTCCCTATGAATATGATCAATGTTGCATCAACTTCAATGGTGGAGGTGGAAGTTGTTCACACCAATCACCAAGGCAGCACTATCCTGGCCTATAATGGCCATGGTCAATCCAGGGTCACATGAATCAGCTTCAAATCGTAGGTAACTGATTCGCTGAAACTACTGTACACTGTATACTGTAGTTGAAAGATAGGGTGAAGCTTCTGAATTTGTCAGAGGATAACTGACAAATGAGTTAGAACAACCAAACCCTTTATCAACATATCGTAAATGTTCAGAGGTTAGATCACGAATACCTTTCGCTTTTCAGCAAGACTATCAAGACTTGTATCGTAACACTGCACAGCATCGGTACAATCGCATCTAAAATCACAACATGAGAAGCTCCGAATAATGCACATGGTACAACGTTGCCCTTTCTTTGAACAAAAATCATCTGACAGCTTCGGGATTTTCATCCCTCAAGGTATTTTCTGTTGTGTTCACGTATACAGACTCAACGTCACCAAGCAGAATTTCAGATGTTTCATGCCCATTACAACAAGTCAGTCGTACAACTTCTGTTGATTCCGGGGGGTATTGATTCCCCATGCCATGGGTTCCGATGGCAGCCACTGGCCGGGCTTTTGGCTTTCAGTGAAGCACGGCCGTCTACTGGTCGATGAGGGGTCGGTGTATCGCTATTCGAAGCCAGGATGCACGAAGAATGATGGGTCCCAAAACTTGCACTTGAATGGGACCTGAAAATCATCTGGATCCAATCTTTTTTGATATGCGGATGTGAAAGTTGGGTGGATTTTTTCGTAAAACTCGGTCCATCTTTGAACCCGGAATGAATGGTTCGAACTGTTTAAAGACATGACAAGGTCGCCATGAAATCACCCAACTGACAATGATCAGACCTTAACAAGAGCTGGACGTGCCTTTGACCTAAACTATGGATCTCAATTTTCTTGTCCATCTTGGATCGCTATTTTTGTTTTAGGTTAAATTTGCCTGGGAACTCCGGTAGTTTTCTTATCTAAGTTCGGCTCCACAGATTGGCCTGTCAGGAAACATCCAATATAAAATGAAGCACCTTCGCGTGGTTTTAGTAGGTTGAAGACAAGAGATTGTGAAGAGAATGCTGTCCTCACAATTAGATAGACACAGATAGTATAGCAGATATTTTTGGAACTATACACAATATTATGGATATACACATATCAAAATATACACGTATTCTTTTTTGCATAGATGGCGCAAACCCAAAAATTGGATTGAAGAAGTACCATGGAAGTACATGCAGATCATATCAAAGGAGTTGTGTCAGATCCTCAACTTGTTTTCTTGTAGCAGGACTAGTATTTAAGTCATTATAAATCCATATGTTTGTTCTACATTCTTTGTGGATCTTCATTGCCACCCAGAAACGAGCCGGAAACCAACGTGAGGCCACGGGTGCATCTTGGCGAGCTGAATGGGAACACCTTGACCTTGCACCAATCGGAAGGGTCCGGCACACCGTCGTTGGTTCAGCTGCAGCTCAACGAGAACCTGAGCAATCCACGGGCCGGCATTGTCTTCTGGAAGGCGGTCGTGGTGACCGATGCTGATGATACGAGTTTTGTGGGAGATCAATGGGCAACTTGGATTGGGAAAACATATTAACCAGTTTTTCACCGGGGGTTTTGGTGGAAAGATTCTTTTTAGGGGGATGTTTTTTGGGGTGGGGCTATGTTTTTGAGGATAGACAGTCATGGGGTCCGTTGGTTCGATGATTTTTTGAGGGGAACCAGTTTGCACTTGGGAGTCCAAATCTTCTGTTCACTATAAGATCTACTCTCACGTTGCATGTTGATTATTAATTTGTTAAATCATCGCATCAGCTTATCCTCGTGGTGACCCTACTTCATATTGAAGACTTCTACACAGTGGGATGATTCATGATGCTTCCACAAAAACAACGATAAACAAACATAATCACAAAGGAACCGATCGTCAGACAGGGCTTCATTCATCGGAATTTACAACCGATGTTTGATCAATAGTTGTTAGGAATGCATTTGGGGTCGGTCGTTTTCCGGATGAGCCACAAAGGAACCCTGACTGGTTTCTATTTACTAGATTATATAAACCCAAAGGACATTGGCTACCTTAAAACATTATTTTGTACGGGCTATATATTCATTATACTGTAATTTGTCATCCACAGAAATATAATGTGTTTTTTGGATATCTTTTCTGAAATCCAATAAACCCACCACCATGTCACAGTCCAACCCATGTCACTTGCAGACTTGCACTTTGAAGAGTTTATTATCGATCTTTTTTTGGGGGGTCGAACCGATGGTCTGCAGTTGGACTTTTTTGGGGGTTGCCAAAAGAACACCTGCTTCAGAACCAAACAATAAGCACCCTGGGTGAAATGTGTTATCACTTCGCACTTCGCATGTACACTATTCTACACTACTCTACCCGGCTAGACTCGGAAGTGTTTTTGTTGGGGCATGGTTTGCATGGGGACTTGACGGATTTCTACCCATACATCAGGTTTTAATTGCCATTTTGGAAGAATTATAGCTATAGGTGGTAGTTTTTAACATTTTTCTTTTTACCCGATCCGTGGGGGAATCATCCAATTTGCCTTGCGCACATTTTTTTCATTCAGGGGTTGGTTCAACCACCAACTAGATAGACCTAAAAATATATGTTACTTTTTGCTCACCATCATGACTGTGTGCAAATCAAAGGTCACCGTTGTTTGATTAGCTGGTCGTTGTTTTGACCTAGCCCAGGACACCTGGGATCGTTGCTCGACATGATGAGATTTTACAGCCCCGAACATGAAGGACCAAAGTTCCCTGAAAAGGCAGCATTCCCAAAAGGAAAGGCTAGTCTTCCAACCAGCATTTCTCAAAGGATATGATTCCCATAGTATCTATGGGACTGGTATATTTGCTTTCCTTTTTCGTTGATTTTTTCATCTTTATGGTCAATGGGATGGATCCTATGGGATTCCTCCAGTGAGTGATTGATTGATTGGTTGATGGGTTTATTTGATTTGTTTTGGTTGGAAAGGGTGGTACGAAATTGAATAAATCCTGTTCAATGATTGATGATAAACAAAACGTTGGCTGACACTGTCACGTGACGGATTCATCATGTTGTCATTGTGTTGGCTAGTTCGGGAATGGGGAATCCACAAAAAGATGACCTGCAGAATTTGGCAATATGACAGTAGATTCAGATAGATTCGTGATTTTGTTTTGTTTCACTGTTGCCTTGTCTAAAAGGATCAAGAGATTCACATGTCCATAATCTTCGTAGGGTCACGAAACCAGCTATTTAACCAGATGTTTGATGCTCATTGTAAACGCTGGATTTTTTGTAAAAAATTAAGGCGATGAAAAAGTTGATGAATTTATTCTGGGTGAATGCCATTACAGCAACATCACCCAACAAAAACGCACTTTTGTAGAAGGAAATCTCAAAATCATTTCAGATTTCGGATGCAAGTGGATAGCTTTTGCATACGCGAATTGGATCTTTGTGATCTTTGTTACATCTGAAATTTGTACTTTGCGTAGTACTCACATCAACGATCAAGAAAAGTTGGAATTGTAGTTTTGTTTGCTATATTACTTGAGGGATAATGAAGGATTTGGTACCCAGTACCATTTGGTATCATTTGGTACCCTTTGAATGACATACCCGAAAGACAAGGAAACACCGCAAAATGGTGAACCAAGAAAACAATGGGTGAAATTTATGAGGCTGTCTCTTGTTGCACTTGCATGTGGTGTGGCCGCAAGCATATCAGCTCTTCCCAAGGCGGACCGGTTGTTTCTGGTTCCCATAAAAGGTGGTAGGTAGCATGTAACCCACCAGAAGGTTTTATATAAGTGGTATATAATTGCTATATATTGCCAATTGGGGGATTGTATGCCACCTACCACCTTTTATGGGCGCCAAAAACAAGCACTGAGGTAGTGTTCTCTTGGGTAGACACTTTGGTGCTCTTTGGGAGGGTCCACAAGTCTTGGCGTGATGTTTTTGGACAAAAACTGATGGAATTGCGATTCACACCAAAAAAGCTCAGATTTCACAAATCCAATGGTATGATTCTTGCTGCCTGAAAAAAATCATATGTGACGGACCAGGTGACGGAATTGACATTTTTCCCCCATAATGTCGTCACAAATCCCCTGGCTATGTACAGGTGGGTGAAATAGATTAAGATATATAATACTCAATGATTACATATATTAGATATTGCTGGAGTCCAGTGAAAGAATCTTCATTGTTTGGTAGTTGTAAATTAGGTGCTTACAAATTCGACCAAAAAACTACGACTACCACCTTGGGTCATGACTTGGGAATATTAGAGGAATCTTTCCATGACTTCGGGACTTGTCGGTTCTAAGCTTCACCCGAATTGTTTGGATATGTTTGGATGTTTGGTGAGAGCAACTTTCTTGGGTAGTTTATTGGATCTGTAGCAAAGTTTAATAAATTCAATAAAGTTATTGGATTTTAGGTTGGATTTTACGTTTATAGATCTTGGGTAGTTTATTGGATTTTAGGTTGAGCTTTTTTGAAAGTTCTCTGATCTTTTTTTCAACGTGCACCAAGATTGGTGAGAGATTTAGAGGAACATGTTCCCCCCCCCCATTTTTTTTGCACCTATGCCTGCACAGGGAATTGCAGGAGGACAGAGACCCGCCACTCGGGAATTTAGTGAAGCTGTGGTTTGATGGTTTCTCCTCGGACGACATCAGCTTGCTGGTTGGATCAAACGTGTTGAAATTTAAGCCAACTGTTTGGTTGCGATCATTGGAATGATCCTTGTGAATAGTCCATTGCCAGCCACGTTTATTTCATGCTTTCACTTATGATATATCCGTAGACATCCAAACACCGAAACTGAGAAGATGTCATTTTCAGCCACAAAGAATACCTAAAGCAAGAAACTTCAGGAGGTACTGTTGGTGGAAGAAATCCTGCACCACCTGGAATGTAAAAATCCCTGTAAATAATGGATAAACTTCTAAGCTCAACTGGTGCAGGATTTCTTCCATCAACAGTATGACTGGATGTTGACAGATTATTTTCCACCCAAATTTCCCTACAATACAAGAGGAGAAGTTCCATCTACAAAATTGGGTGATGTTCCACTGAATCATGGAACTACAGGAGGAGTCCCAGCTTAATGTCATGAGTTCAGGCTTCTAATTTTTGTATATGTCATGTACACAGCCAAACCCTAGCCATAAAAGGAAGGGGGGGGTTGGTTTACTAGCCATGAAGCTTCATATATTTCATGCACACAGCCCTCACAAAATATAGAATTATCATGATGCCAAACCCTAGCCATCAAGTCACATTGTCAGAGAATGATTGGGGCGTCCGGCTGTTCACTCACTTTCCCAGCATAGTATTTAGGTTTCATTAGATTCTCGGAAGGTGATTGGATTCCTAAGGATGAAAATGTATTTATCTGATACGTATTACTATATACATGTTTTTTGTATAAATAGAAACACCGTGACCATGGAGAGAATGGTAGAAGCATCTCGAGGTCAGTTTTGGCGAAAAATCTGCCTTTCAAACAAGAGACAAATTGGACTTGTGGAGTATCCATATATCTAGTCCTTCGTAGTATCTGACAGCATATTATGCGAATATCCTGAAGATGCCATTTTCCATTGGTCAAGTTCCGTATTCTTAAAAACGATTGAATCACCCTCCCAAAGAAAAAGAGTCCAAAGCACCCTGCTGTCCTTAATCCAACCGGATCCAACCGACTTCAGGTTTCGCTTCTTCGACATGAAGGAGGAACTTCCCCACAAAGTCGCCCTTGTCACCACGAGTGCCTGGAACCGCAGATAAGTGGCATCCCTGTTGGTTTGCTTTAAAGGTTTGCATATTGTAAATTGTAAATGTGTTCTTTACACGTACATAAGCACATATGCATATCCGGTATATATGTAGTATTTCTGTATATTCACATTTGCACATACATATGCATCTACAAATACTTTTACGTCTGCATATACATATACTGTATAACATGTATTTATATTATATTTATAATAATGTAATTACCCTATTTTCACTCGTCATTTCCAAGATTTGATGGCATGATGCTCCACTTGTCGGCGAAGAATTTGAGAATGAAACTTATTCTGAAGCATCTATGATGAAGCCATGCACTACTACTCAGTTGATTCTGGTTTTAATTCCAATTTCCAGTGGGGAGATCAATTTTCACTCGACATAATTACAGCTAATGTTGAATGAAACATCATGATATCCCCAGCTTCATTATTTTGATTCAGGCTTTGACAAAGTAGAGATGTATTCTGACTTTTTTGCTTGCATTTGTTCGCTGCGCTTGTGTATGTTCTCATGGCCTTTTTGTTCCGGTATGGCCACTGAGAACTAGTAGATATTGAAATTGAATGTTTCAATTTTGCTCCTAAGGTTGACATGAATCCATGAAGAAACAGCCCTCCTTTCAAACACCCATTCGATGAACAGTCGGTGACTTGCCAGGTCACAACCGGCTTTGGCAACTGCAAGTTGCCTTACCATTGAACCTGCTGTTCGCATGGCCGCATCGGCAATCAATGCCACTTGGTTCAAAGGGCGCCATTCCGTTTATAATACCAAGATGTGCGGAGTAGACCCCCGGACGAAAAACGGTTAAGTAATGCTAAAAAGTACATGTTGCAAGGTAAACACACCAAACGGTTTTTTATTCGTGTGGGGGATTTGCATTTTATTTCAATTGAATCTTATTGTTTTTTTTGGGGATCCCAAGAAAAAACAGGACCTGATTTTCCACTGGTGCAAGGGGAAGCAATGGATACTAGCAGACATGTCGGTAGGCAAACATTCGGTTGTGGGAGCAGGATTGTGGAGGAACATGTAGGTGGTCCGGTGCGTTTTTGTTTTTTATTTGGAAATTATATGGTGTGTTGGGGAAGTTCATCGGGGTCGGTTTTACCAACAATGACCCCCAATGATCAAACAATTTGGATAGGAAACCTTTGAATTTCCTAATTTTAGTTGTACTCCCTAGAAAACTAACATGTCCCCTGAAAATCAATAGTTCCTATGTTAGTTTTCGGGGGTGTACATGTTTTCGGTGTCTCTTGAGACTTGGATTGATTTTATCATGATTGGAGCAAGCGAGAAACACGCGGACCCATTTCTCCAGTTGCGAGATTTCTATCCTTGGGAGTTGGTGTCCATTTCATTTCGGATGATTGGACTCGGACCCAGCGTTTTTTTGAAGTTGTTTTTTTTTGGGACGACATCAACATCAGAGGAAATATACGTGGTTTTTCCAGCCATCTTAGGCATTTTTAACGTTTTTTTGGAAACCACGAAGCATTTCCACAACAAATGTTCATTGGTTTGTCCTTGGATTTGAGCCCGAAGAATTCATGACGTCTTTTATTGAAGGGAACCTTGAGAACGTCATTAGATTGTTCATACTGAGAGGATGAGACAGTGCACATGCATGGGAATTTTGAGTGATTCGCCGTTGATATTTCGATGTTGACCCCTAAATGGATTGTTTTTCCATACCAGGAGTTGCAAAATTTCCAGTACAGTATATTTTATGGATGTGCCTGTCCCACCACAACACTCAAAAAAATCAATGATTGCTTTAATTTTCAGGGTCAAAAGGGGTACGTGTCCAAAAAATTGATCTAAACCCTTCGGATCCACACCCTCCGGAGTGAATGCCCCACTTGATAGCAGAGTCATCCCGGACCTTGTGGAGGGTCCACATGTTTCTTACGGCAGGCAGTAGCGATATTTGACAAAAAATGGTTGAAACATACTAACCTCAATGATGATGATGTTTAATCTTTTTGGGAAGCTTTGGGAATTAGAATTTCTTCAAACTGTCAAAAAAATGGTTGGCCTCACTAAGAACTCCATTCCAGGTAGTTGAGGATCAGAAAAATCATCAGACATTCCAGGTGGATGAAACACAGTCAAATTCACCATCCAAATTTTCAGCTCAACCATTGACCCACTAAGCACTATCTACGTGCTCGACTACGGAAGCAAGGACAGTGGGCCTCAGGGAATCAAGATGTGTGTGACATGTGGGTGTGTGGACAAGCTTGTAATCGCCTCCGATTGATTTATAGAGTTTACCTGGCCCAAGTTGGGGCCTGATGAAGATCTTGGATGATCTGATCCGCTACCGATCCTCCTAATGATAACATCGACTTAAAATGATGGGTCATATTTTGGGAGCACTTAGATTCCGATGACCAGTGTATATACTACATTTGCCCCTTAAAAAACAACTATCCGAATTTAGGTATATGAATAGGCCATACATGACATTGAGTATCTGGGATGAAAAAAAAAAGGATGTGAACAAAAAAACAACATGCAGGATCCTGAAGTAGACAGACCAAGAACATGTCCCCAGCGATGTGATTTGGTTCCCTGGGAGGTGTGGATGTGAAGGAGTCATGCATTGGCACCCAATGAAGTATGGGCAATCCATGGCAAAATGTTTCAACATACATTTGTGGATGGGTTTTTCCGAACTTTATCAATTAACCAAGGAATGATGTTTTCTCTGAAAAGAGTTTCAATCTCACGAAAAAGCAGAATTTCAGGACCTGAAAAACGACACACCACTGTTAAGGGGAAAAACTGGATGCGTTTGTTGCCCCATTTTCAGTGGGTAGACATGGAGTTACTATCTTCATTCCCCAAACCCATCCGTGAATCTTTGAAGCTCCATGGGAGAAAACTTAAAAAAAGACAGTGACGGAAAACGGGCCTTAAAAACAGGTCAATGTCATGTCAGTGTCAATATTAACATCATTTGGAGATATTTTTGAACTGATGTCAATGTTTGTTTTTCTTCTCAAATGAATTGAAGCTTTGTTTAGTCGTTTGTTTTTTTGAATATGCTCCTTTTTTTCCAAACGTTGAATCTGTTTGAAGTCCTTTTTTCTTCCAAACATCACGGCCCCCGGTGACGTTTTGGAGTTATGGATGGTGCCCTAAGGTGCCTTGATGTTCCTTTTGAAGACGTGCAGGGTGGCGATGGATGCCGGCCTCTTGCGTGTTTGTCGCTGTGAAGCCAAGTTCTGGCATGTTGCCTGGCAAGTTGATGGTGTTCTGGGGTGAACCTGAGGTGGCTTGAACCTGGGGATATGTTAAGCCTGGGTGGTTAGGATATGTTAGGATATGTAAGGGATGAAAGACCTACCCAGTTATATAGGGAGTATAAAAATAAACCATTGGATCTAGGTGGTGGTTTCAGATATAGTTTTTTATTTTCACCCCTATATACTTGGGGAAATGATCCAATCTGATTAATATTTTTGAAACGGGTTGAGACCACCAATTAGGGATGTTCTTCGGGATGGAACCCCGGAAATACTGGTTGTACTGTTGCACCCTGCGAAATTGAATGAACACCGACACCTGAAACTGTCATGTTTCAAAGGCAATTGTAGGTTTCAGGTTCAAAATCGGAGATGGGCGAAATTACCTAGCTATGGAACTCCATCTTTCCCACTAGGACATGCATCTTCAAATGGGTGAATTTCCATTTGCATTTATTTTACCAGAGCGTAGCTGGCGACTCACCCATGCAGACACTTTAGTTGGGGCATCCCACAATGTGGTGTCCTTTTCGTCGAATTTGGTGCAGTGAAAGTGGGCATTGTCATTGTTGCAAACCCCGCCGGCCAAACAACCAACAAATTGACAAACCCAACATTTAACTTTCCAATTAATCAACGGCAATCAGCAACCAAAGAAATACCCGAGATGCCCAAAGATCTCCATCCACAGCCGTTGCCATCGCCTGAAGAGGCATCCATCGCCAAAAACACCGTCCATGCTGTGGCAGCTGCAGCGGAAGAGGTGAAGCTGCCACATGAGTAGGTTTAAAAACACCCTGGTCTGTTTGATCAATATATGTACACGTAGGGTAGGGGCCAAGGGGATGGTTTTACTAGGTTGTTTCAACCCATGTCAAAAATATTTAGATTAAATTATATAATTTCCTTCAGCTTCGGTGTGAATTTAAAAATGAGTTGAAACCGTACTTGGGAATCCTAGGATCCGCAGAATGCCGCAGATCCGAGCCGCCAAAACCGAGCGACAAAACACCCCAAAAAATCCTGGTTCGTTGACGAAGGGATTCCCAAGAATGTGATTTCAGAATCAATATTAAACAGGGTGATGTCATCCCTAGGCGGTGCATGATAGGGGAATGTCTTTCTGGAAGTACCTTTTTTTGTTTGGACGAGGCAGACCCACTTGGTGCTTTAGATAGAAAATGCCACTTCTTGTTCAGGGATATTGAGGGTTGGTGACTTATTGTACGTAGTTTTATTTATCCATGGGATCCATGTATGGTAAATTCCATGGGACTGGTATTAGTGTACCTACATTTACCATACAAATCAACTAAATGTAGGTAAATATTGATCCTGCAAGGTGATAGGGTGAAAAAAAAAATTCACTTTTCAAAGGGTTATAGCTCGCCCCAGTTGCCCAAATATAAGGGTTTCCATCTATGGGGACCCCATAACTTATAACTCCATCGACCTTTAGTGGGGAAAAACCGGGAAAGGACGAGGCGTTTTTGTACATAGAACCTTTCATTATAGTAAGATCCTAGCTCAGCAATATCTTTGAAAAACATGATTTTAAACATCTTTCCTATAGTCTATACCTGCAGAATTCTCAGAAGGCCATGGATATATCAATTTATATACATACGTTGTACACACAGCATCCTAATGTACTTTGTATTTGTTTTAGATTGTTGCATTCCTCCCTTTTGGCAAACACTATCGATCTCATAATCTTTCTGGATGGTGCTTCGTGATGAAGAAATGTGAAAAGGATAACTATTCACCATCCCAAATGACGAGAATCTGAAGCAAGTTCTCAAGAGTTGGGCACTTCTTAGATGAGTATATAGATAAAGAAAGTTGTTGCCGGCATTTTAAAAAGACGTTCTTCATCGTTCTCTTGCATTGGCATTGTTGTTTTTGTCGATTTGTTTTCAACGCTTGAAAAAGACACAGGACATCTTGGTCAATGTGGATGCGGACAACATCGCAGGTCCAGGTTTTGTGCTTGACGTCTCCAAGCGTTTTCAGTGGCCTGGAACCCAAGTTGGCTGAGCAGGGTGATGGTTCTTCTCCAGTTGACAATATATATATATAATTCATCCCTTTTCCTTTGTTGTTGATTCATGATTGATTTACATTCTTAAATATTCTTAATCTGAAATAGATATGAAACATGAGAATATCTTCTCAATGGTTGCGTATTTTTGTTTTTTTCATCAACGCTTTGTGTTGCGGAAAAAGTCTTTTTTCAACCCAAACATGCGCCAAACTAGCTGGTTGGATTTCCAGCAAACTTTGATGAATTCCGAGTTCCGTAGGTTTATCACACTCGGGATATATACCCCCCTAGAGAAGATGGTCGTCTATCAGCTAGCAATTATGATTTTTGCGTCGTTGGCCTTCCAGGCTTTGGTTAAGTTTTTGAGGTTGAACCCCCTGGGAGTCAATTTTTTGCAACATGAATTCAAAAGGTAGTGAACTTCAGTAAGAAATCTTTTGGTCTTCTTGGATTTAGTTGATGATATGTGAATGATTGAAGAGACATAAATGTGCCCTCAAATAGATGCTTCTCTTTTTTCTTGCATCCCTTCATATTTTGGAATTATCTCCCCAACAAATCCGTTCATTTCAAACTTTGTTTGTTCAAATATTCAAAAAAAACGGACCTCCAAAAACCCAGGTGGTTCAAATTCTCCAAAAAGACACCGACCAACATCCAAGGAGAAAAAGTGGCAGACCAGTTATAGGGGTGACGTACAAGGTGGATGGCATCCATGGCTCCGTGGGTCGCATCGCAGTTGATCGAAAAACCTTTGTACTTCTGCAAGGCTACGATGAGGTAGGATTTTCGACGCAACGGGATTTTTTGATGGATTTGTTTGGGGTGTGTTTTTTTTTGGGGGGGATGATGACATATTAAAAAAGAAAAAGGTTGGAAGAAAGGAAACAAAAACAGATTTGAAGAGCATTTTTTGTTTCAGATGATTGTGATTTCACGATTTTGGACTAAGACATTTGAGTTTTTCATTGGAATGTTATCAACTTAAAGAGTGGTACTTGGGTTGAAGCCAGAAACCATGGAATGGTAGGATGGTGGAGTTTTCTTTCCTATAAACATGGCCTAAGTATGCTTTGGTCTTTTGTGCATGTGTTGGAGGATGGCCACTAGTGATGATTTTTTGCTGGATTTTGTTGGCATGCCCCATCTCATGAAGGTGCAACTGGTTGTAACTAGCTTGCTGTTTTTCGTGAGAACTGAAGTTTTGCGTGTGTGTTTTATAGAAAGATTGCCACGTTTACCAGAACTAGAGATCCAAAAAACACCACCGCGGTTCCAAACAGACATTATCATGTTTGGCCAGTTTTAGGACATTTGGGATGATTTGCACACTTCTGTTCAGTAAGGCCTTATGAAGGAAAACGAATGGCTAATAAACCTGCAATAAGGCCTTATATTTTTGGCTGGGGTACGTTAGGGGTAGGTTGACCAACCATGGATTCCATGGATACCCATTCTTCGCTGCAGGATGCTTATCCAACAGGAGCGCAAGATGTTGACCTCTGGCTGCGTTTGGGAATGCTGGCGCGACAACGCGGTCAACGAGTGGAGAGACTCGGACCAAACTTTCGAAGGTTTTTTCAATGTTTCGGGGTCAATGAGGTCAAGGTTCAGGATGATTTCTTTGTTCCAGAAAACGTGGCCACTTTAACGAATGACAATGGAACATTCCAAGCATTTGAAGATGTATCTCCTAGTAGAAAATGATGATTTTCCAGCCAGTCACGTGATCGCTTTCAGGAGACGTATCTCCTATTCGAGATGTATTTCCTATTGGAGATGTATTTCCGAGTCGAGATGTACTTCCTATTGAAAACGTATTTCCCGTTGGACATGTATTTCCTATTGGAATTGCAGTTCCTATTGGAGACGTATTTGCTATTGGAGATGTATTTCCTATTGGAGACGTATTTCCCATTGGAGATGCTTCTTTGAGATTGCTCTCATTGCCTACCGCTGGAGAAAGACTACGCGGATCTTCACAGGTCATGGTGCGAAGCAGTTCAAAGATCTCGAGATTATAGTTGTGGGACCCGCTTCAGAGAAGGAACTTTTTGTGCTGTGGAGTGATTTCCTATTGGGCTTCCTATTGGAGACGTATCTTGTTGGAAATGTATTTCCTATTGGAATTGCAGTGCAGTTCCTATTGGAGACGTATTTCCCATTGGAAACGTATTGGAGATGTATTTCCTATTGGAGACGTATTTCCCATTGAAGATGCTTCTTTGAGATTGCTCTCATGGCCTACCGCTAGAGAAAGACTACGCGGGTCTTCACAGTCCACGGCGCCAGAGAAGGAACTTTTTGTGCTGTGGAGTTAAGACCACTACTCAGCACTGGCACTGTGCCAAAAAATGCGGTTGACTGGATTTGTGGAGGTCTATAGCTGCGAAGGTGATGTGAGACTTGGAGTTTCCAGTTTGAGAGAATTGTTTCTCTACAAGACTCTACACGTTCAATAGTTAAGATGCTTTTAAATATTTTTGGGGCTTGCATTCTATGTGGGAGAAGGACAGAACTGTGACGTAACTCGTTTCTTTTTAGAACAGACCAAACCACCACTGATTCCAACAAAAGTGCGTAGTGTGCTTGATCAGTTAAATTAAGGGCAATTGTCTACTCTTGTTTTACAGTAGGGCGCCTGAAAACACTTGCAATGTGTTTGGCGATGTTGCTGTTGTGGTTGTTGTGGTTGTTGTGGTTGTTGTGGTTGTTGTGGTTGTTGTTGTTGTTGTTGTTGTTGTGGTTGTTGTGGTTGTTGTGGTTGTTGTTGTTGTTGTTGTTGTTGTTGTTGTTGTTGTTGTTGTTGTTGTTCTTGTTCTTGTTCTTGTTCTTGTTCTTGTTGTTGTTGTTGTTGTTCTTGTTCTTGTTCTTGTTCTTGTTCTTGTTCTTGTTGTTGTTGTTGTTGTTGTTGTTGTTGTTGTTGTTGTTGTTGTTGTTTCAGTTTTTCTTCTTCTTCTTATCATCTTTCATGTTTCAAGTAGTATTATCCTTGGTGGCGGGGGTGGGGGGAAGGCCGGCGGCGGTGTCATAGTCATTCTACTGTATGGATATTGAATATTGCATGATGATGATATATGGGAGCGTTAGGGTCTGACATTCATAAACATTGAAGAATATTAAGATTGTCAAGAGGTTCGTTGGCATGCGGATCTAGTTCATTTTAAGAAACACCGGTTTCTGCAGTGACAGTTCAGAATGACAACGGCAAAGGGGTTTGAAGTGGATTATGTATATATAGCTTCATTTCCTCATTCTCTACCAAGGGCCCCCCGGTTTTCTATATTATCGTACCCTCCTAATCCCCCAAATCACAGGAGACCAGGAGGCCAGGAGGCTCTGATTTTTTTGAGCCAATGGCATCCTGGAAAGGAATCGGGTTTGATTATCGCATCTTCCCCAATGAGATTCGCGCCGTCATCGGTGTGTCTCAAAATGTTTCCTGACTTCGCTCCAAAATGGGGAAAGACCAAAGTCCATAATTGTACAATGTTTGCTTAAACCCGTGGGTGGTGAACACAGGATCTATTGTTGGATAAAAGTACCATGACAAAAACTGCAGAATCTTGTGGTTTGTGGTGGTTGAAAAATAGGTGACTACAAATACGGTTCTCAATTTAGTATGCATGCATGCATCGTGATCAGAAGTATTAATCAACTTCAGGAGCCTCAGTCACCTCAGATTTCTTCGGGATTGCAAACATGAAAAAGATCTTGATCATAAACCCAACAAAACCGGGTATTTGTAAAATCATTTCCTATAAAATGATGCCTTTACTCCCATAGGTCGATTTTCTTTCCTACTCTGAGGCGGAATCCAGACCCCAACCTCACCATGGCCATTCCCAACACGCTGGAGCAAAAAACCCAATACTGTCCTGGCAATCTGTCATGGTCGCAGATGAACCAAGGTAGGGAGTGGATTGAGAAAAAAAGGGCGATAATTTCAGCTACAAGCGTATGGTAAATAAGTTGATGTTTGGAGGTGTATGAGCACAAACCTTTTTGAAGAGCCAATTTGTTGTCTGTACTGGCAAGTTTCAACAAAATCGAATCTCGTGTTCATCTTGAAGAAAACATGTCGGTAAATCTCCATCCATGGTACATCCTGACAAAATACCATTTCGAAGGTTTTTGTGGTCAAATACCAAGGAAAACTGTAAATACAAATTCATTCAAAAAAATATTTCAATTCAAAATGGTTTAACATGGTTGATTGTTCGTGGTCCTTTTTATCCATACATGGCAACGTATGTTTCTTTGTTTGGATGTACCCTCGGACAGTAGTCTCACATTCACCAAAGTGTAAAGCCACTAAGGTTTAATATGCTAAAACCCTCATGTGTTTCTTTGTAGAGAAATTTCAATTGGCCTCAATTGGCCTGTTTTGTTGGTAGACACAGCAACGTTAAGGATCTGTAAACTTATTTCTTATAGAACGCCACAAGATGCCCACGGATCTTCACTTGGTGAAAGGCAACTGGGAGCTGTTCGAGCAACGGCGAGATCAGGGTCAGGTCCAAAGGAATGGGCCAAGGACTGGTGAGGAAACTTGAAAAAAACATTTTCACTACCTGGAAGTCCAGGTTGACCATGGAAAAAAAAGGGGTTTTCACCAAGTTGACTATTTTTTCAAGAAAGGAATTTTCATCATCCAAACTTGCGGACTATTCTTCAAATAGTCGGCTTGACTTCCAGAAACCATAGGATTCTCAAAGTGAAAAGGTTTCGCAACTTGAAGTAGAAAAACATCATGGAAAATATATTTAGATATGTACATTATCTCACAAATAGCCCATTGTTTTGGAGTGGATGTGGCTGGATTGACTTGGAGGTATGTTCGAAGTCATAAGATCTAAGGATATCCAAGGTAAAATTCGATCGTACGCTACTGGTAGGGATATCTTTGCACTTGTTCATGAGAAATTCATGTACTGTATATAGTCACATTAAATGATGATACATGTTGAGATAGATACGGGTAGATATGTTTGATATAGTTAGCGAACTCTCCCGGCTACGGAGATGTTTTCTTTGAAATGGTTTTGATTTTGCCCCAGTGCTTTCAATTCAGAACATGGTGCAGTTGACACATGATTATTTTCAATTTCCAGAGGGTTAGATGTTGAATCGGATGGACATGATGCGAGGACAGAAAGTTCGAATGTCTATGACTTGGTCAAGGTTGTCTACTATCGATGCATGCAGACATACCTGATGCATATTTGATGATGTAATAACATATTTATATGTTTGTCAGTGTGCATGCCTGTTTGTACGTCACTCATGTCTCAAGATGGCTTGATTTTGTTTTAAGGGCTTTTGATGTTTCCACACATGTTTGTGCGCACACACTGCAAATTTACACATTCATGTTTAATCCCAAACGTGTTTTTGAACAAATGAGTTGATTCTTTATTGTCATCCAATGCAATATTCCATGGATTCATTTGATGTTCCATCCGAAGGAACAAATGACCAGCGTAGCTTTCATCGGTCTTGAATGTAATACAAAGACTTGTCACAACAATGATAGGATCTACCCAAACACTCCACTAAAAAACGAACACAACTTGGTGGTGGTTTCTAACACGCTAATGGTTGCCCCTGTAAGGAGAAGATCGTTTCAACTTTTTTCAAAGGGGTGCCTCAACCACCTAGACAAAGTTCACAAGGTGCGTAGAGAAAAACAAATGCTGCACATTTCCACCGGGTTTTCATCTAGGTGGTGGTTTCAAATATATGTTTCTTTTCACCCCTAGTTGGAGAAGATTCCCATTTGACTAATATTTCTCAAATGGGTTGAAAGCACCAACTAGTCATGGTTGCACTTCCGCCGGTGTTTTAAAGAAGACCTGGGTTTTCCTGCAGGATCGGCCGTTTGGCTACGGAGATCTGCTTCAGGAGAGGGGCCGATGGGGACATTTACATGCTGAGAGATGTGTGCATCTCGGATGCGATAGTTGGATAAAAGATTCCTAGTTGTCGCTGTAAATTAAGTTGGATTACTGTATTGTGGCGTTGCTCCATCTACTACCTTCAGGCTAAATCACCAAAACATGTCATTGTTACAAGGGAGGGGGATTACCCCAAGTTATTTAATTTTCAACAAAAGAAGGTTGCAAAACCCCCGGGATGTTTCCGTGAGTGGTAGTGCGCTGCTGGTGTAGTTTGGGATTCCCCAAATCTAAACATGTAATGTCATCTTGGACATCCTGGGAGGGGTTTGACATCCCAAGATTATATTTATTGTTTTTTTTGCATCCTTCCAAAAATCTAAGATGGAAACTAAAAACGAGAAAGTAAGAGAAGAGGAGGTGACCGGAACTTGGACATGATCATTTTCAGGTTTAGTGTTCAAAACGGTGGGAGTGTGTTTGATGTAGTTTAGGCATGTTGACACTTGACATGTTCGAGTGTTGATACATCATAACATTGTGTGAGTCATGTAACACATGTCCTCATTGCTGTTTGGTAGGGGAATCCTCTCCAAATCATCATTTTCCAAAAATAATATTTTTATTGCCTGGAGATTCAACTGCCAACCTTGGTCAATTGCGTTTCAAAGTCCTAATTTTGGTGGAAAGGCTAGTTTAAGGATAGGGAGAGAGGCAATTTGATTATATACCGTATTCACGTGACATGTGCCAGCAAAACGAAGGAAAAACTGGTTCTTTTTGTTTGTAATGTGTTTTTTTGTTGTGACAAGACCTCTTCCAAACTCCGTAGTTCATTTTTAACAGGTTCTAGCGACATATTTGAACGACACTGAATGGATCTTCATCCATGTTGTTGGAAATGCGGCGCGTTTTTTGAACTGTTCAGCCCACCCCCAAAGATACAAAGTTGTGACCTTGAAATCCTCACCAATACAAGAAAGAGGTATGTATTGTTGAATCCTGACCTGTTTTTGCCCAAGAGTTGTTGAAGTCCACACCACCCCCTTCCCCCTTCAAAAAATACTGGAACATGATGGAAAATGAACATTTGGAATCCAAAAATGGAGGTTTGGAAGATGAATTTCCTTTTCAATTCGGTGATGTTTACGTTCCAGCCCTTAATTTAGCCTCGGGATGATGGATGACAGGCAGGAGCCGGCATTTTTAGGGAGCTGGAACCTTCAATTTCAATTATTTTGTAGGAGGAAAAAATCGCATCCCAGCAACTTAGACATGGAAAACCATTTGAACAACGCATTTCCTAGTGGAAAGGTCTAACAAAATGAACAAAAACCAGACCCAACAAGCTGTTGGTTGACTGGAAGGTTACCCTCAAATCATCCATATTAGTAGGGTTTTCCATCATAAACCATCCATTTTGGGGTGCCCCTATTTTTGGAAACACCCATCTTCAAGCCCAAGGTCCAACTTGACAAAAACGCCGAGAGTTGGACTCTAGGCAGCGAAAACGCGAAAACGTTCACGGAGAAACGGCATGAAGAACGGCAGGCAGCTTAGCCGCTGTTACACAGCGGTTGGAGTTTATGGTAGTGGTTGTCATCTAACTGAAGTACCGTCATATCTTGAGTAAGTTGATGATACATGTCACTATAGAGTATTTTAACATGTTTTTTTTGTCTCTCTCTCTCTCTCTCTCTCTCTCTTACTCTCCCTGTAAGTGTTTTCAACGGCTCTGCCATGATGAATGTTACCTGACTGGTTACACGCACATTTCATAGCGACTTAACCCCCCCTTCAAAACTAATATGGACACCGCACCTAGAACGGAACTTCCTCTTCCAAACCATCATAGTGTTTGGATGTTTTGAGATGTCTATGACTTTGTGAATCAACTCCAATCTCCTGTTTCTATTATTTCCACTGTGGCTCTTCCCCCCCCCACAAAAAACACACCACACCCACGATTTGGCCATGACAAACAAAACTCCTGAAAGTGCTTCTTTGGGTTTTTGTTGGTTGCTTCACAAGTGGATCGGCCCGTTGAGGTTCCAATGAGGCCTTTCTGAAAGTCCGAGATGCTTTCGAGGTGCTGTCCAAGATCTACACATTCGTGCCTTAATGATGAATTGGTTGTTGACGTGTTTAGGACATCAAAATTTCGGAGAGGCGTTTTCAAGGGCGTTAATATAAAGCGGGTGTGATGTAATTTTTTGGATAAGGCATGTTCACAATGACTTTCCGTTCAGGAAGTTGAAAGTAGGTTGGTGAAATAGTCTGAATAGCATGAATCTCGCAGTTCGGTTAAAGCAAAAAAGGCCAACGGAACAAATCGGAACTATTTTTATCTCCATGAGTATGTCTCAGAATCAGAGACTTGTATACAAATCTTTTGGTCAACAACAGTGGGCGTTGTTGGATAACGATACTTTATCTAGGAAACATCACTGCGGTCCAAAAATCTTCATCCCTTTCAAATTTGTATTTGAAACCAAATGGGGAAGACGAAGCTGGAAGTTGGGGAATAGAATTGGGGAAGATGAAGCCGGTGAAAGGGGTGGACGGTCCAGCAATGTGATTTTCCAGGAGCTGATGATGGCTGACATCACAACTCTTAAGATTACAGCTGCCTTTTTTGTTTGGGGATGAAGGGTGATTGAAGTATCAAACCATCCCATGTCCATTCATTGCAGTATTTGTTGACCTCGTTTCTTTTGCAACAATGTTTTTTTGTTTTTTGTGATTTGAAAAGCTCACATGCACACCATTTTGAGAAAAACATGGCAGTTGCTTTCCAATGTAGTAGATTTTTCTAAAATCCAGTCTTCACTTCACACCATATTTTTTGTACGTTTTCTTGTGAACCCTACGATCCTCGAGACCCTCGAGGTTTTGCATCATCTTTTTTGGCACCCCTGAGGAGCAGTAATATTGTGGCAGCGCTCTTGCTGAAGAGATTGGACAAGGAGAAAGGGAGAGAACCAGATTAGAGTGACAAGTTCTGAATCAAAGACCGAAAGTTTTGACCACAATTTGCTTCTATGATTCCAATCGGTCAGTACGATGTACCGATCCTTCCAGTGGTGAAACGGAAAACATCAATCACCACTAATTCTTAGATACAAAGAGAGGTAAGCCCCAAAGTTATTTTACATAAAAGAGATACCCATATGCATGATGTTGTCATCTTACTCCCCGACTTATCACCTTTTTTTTTTGAGCAACCGAGCTCTGATTCATCGCCACCCCGACCATGGTTGGAATTTTCCAGTGTCATGTTAGTTTTCGGGGGTGTAAATGTTTTTTTCTTCCGTTTTTCTGTGATTATCCTTCACTATACTAGCCTCTGAGATATCCTAGAGGAAATGATAAAAGCAATGGTGAGTTTATGACCCGCTTGCGAACCAAATGCCAAGTCTCCATTAAAGCATCCTATTACATGGTTCAAACCATCCCTGCACGATGAAGATTATGTCATTTGTTACATCTACCCCCCACCCAGTGCCAAATGAAGGATAAGGTTGGGATTCCCTGTGAACTGGGGTGCGGGGTAGATGCATGCCATTCTTTACAAGCTATTCCAAAACATCCCATGGTGGTTCCCAGGCGTCGTGCAGGCCGTCATCACGGCCTGAGCGAAGAGCAAGGAGTGGCACTTGTGTTTAGCCGTTTTTGTTGGTGGGATAAAGACCATGAACTTGGACGATCATCCCAGGACTCGTAGGTGGTTATAAGCATGGTTAATAAATCCCCTAAGTAGGGTTGTTCCCCTTCCAAATCACCAAGAGAGAATACCTGAAAGAAGGTGTGGTTTAAATCATATCTAAATCTCAAGGAGCGATACCAACTGGTCCACACTCTTGTATTTGTTGAAAGGTTTTGTGTTGTATCTTTGGCAATGGGGTTCATTACCATGTCAATCTTGGAACTTGTTTTCCAGCCATTTAAAACAAACTCTAAGTATAGACTTTCGAATATCTCATTTTGATATGTATATAGATATCATTTTTCGTTTACATGTATGTATGTATAATATATTTTTTTTATTTATACATATATCAGTTGCCCATCTAAAAGATCATCCTTATTCCAAGTACTCCAAACACTATGTTTTTTTCCGGATCGTTTTGGTTCCCTCGGACGAAGGTCGAGCAGTCGGGAAATCAATCCGCAATCTCTTCAGCATCACGTTGCATTCCGAATTGCAGAAAGCTTAAAGCTGTGGTGCCAAAAGAGGCGGCGTGACATGATGTTGGGGGAGAAGAGCTGAGGGGTTTGGAGTTGTTGGACTTGAGTTTTCACCCGTGGAAAGAGGTGGGACAAAAATGGGAGGGATATTTTGTTGTTGAGTTGTTTGTGTGTTTGTGTTGCTGTTTTTTTGTTTTCAGTGTGGAGGTGTTCGTAATTTTCGAATGATGGGAAAATGTTTCCGGAAAAAAGTATCTGGAGATTTCAGGGGTGGTTTCTCATCGTATGCACAAGCTATAATTCAAGTCGTTCGAATGCAAAATAGAATTTTAAGGCTAGGTGGTTTCAAATATTTGGGGGAAGGTTCCAAGTTTGACAGGTCAGGTAGTTTGTTCTAGAATTTTGAAAAACCACCATTGGTGCTACGGTCTAAACTCCCATTGTTTTCCTATGATAGGGGATGGTCATCAACCTTATAGTAGGGTTTTATATTATACACTGTAAGGATTCCCTATTAAAGGTGGGATGAGTTTATGACCATCCCAATGTAAGGAGTTGATCGAACCTGGCACACTTGGAGTTTGGGGGCAGATCTTTTGTCAGAATGGTTTTATTGGTCATCTTAAACCTCATCCATTTGTTGCTATGTTGCCGGTGCTGCCATGAATCATAGGGAAGAGTTTTCAGCCGTCAAACGATATAAAACGACCAAACCCCGGAGCCGCCGGTTCCTGGACACGTAGAAAAAATGTGAATTTAGTTCGTAAGGGAAAGTGACTCAAAAAAATTGGTCCTGAGACATACTGATGATGGAAGAAATCCTGCACTTGATGGGCTATATTAGTTTCAGGGAGGGTATCCTGGAAAATGAACCCTTTGATATTGAAAATGGGGATATTCCTCTCTAAAATAGTCACTCCTGTAGGGATCAAAAGGAAGAGATAAGATGTTATCCTATGTTATCCCATGTCCAATTTCCAAAACATGAGCACTTTCGAGCAGACGTACGTACACAGCTGCAAGGATGTAGTAACAGTATGTATGGCATAGCAGATTGTCTAGCAGTAATATCTTGGAGATTCACTGGGTCCTGCATCCTTGTTTGGCAACAAGGCGTCAGCCTATCCGCCTATCCTTGCGACTCACACACCCAGACACACACACACACACTGTTTATGTCTCGATTTTGAATGACAGGGCAGTCCAAGCAGCTTGCCCGGTCTTGTATACTTGGAAGACTACTCCGTACAATGCATTGTTTTATACATTTCCTGCCAGAAATTAATCGGACAATGTTCTAAGATGTTCCAAGAAAATTTATGCAATTGCACCAAGTCACTACGGATGGATGGTATGGATATCGGATATAAAGTCAAGGATTTTTTAGGATATTTAAGGTATTTTTATTTTGTTGTCATCAGGGATGAGCCTTTTTGCTGTGGTAGCAACAGTCGCCTGAGGTCCAAAGATGCAAGAAGGGAAGCCAAAGCTGTGTTCAAAGAGCCCCTTCCTCTCACACCATTTCGTGCTCAAGAGTGCCCAACCAGCTGCAAGACCACAGAATGCAAGACCTGGGGCTGCAAGACGGAGTTGGCTTCTTGGACAGAATTCAGAGCGATTACGCGAAGTTCTGAGGCTACAGCTACTGAGAAACAGCATCACCTGATTTTAATGAGATGCATCATTGGGAGATGGTACTTGACAGCTCAAACTGACAACGAAGAAGAGTCAAAAGATACCACCGTGACATTCCGTCACCAAAATTACCTTTGTCATGAATCGCAATATACAATATTAGTATGAAATTTGATGCAATGAATAGGCGGATATGTATGAACAGGACATGACCATTAGAAATTGGGCTTTCAAAGTATGTTTGATGCCAAAATATTTGAACATACTTAAGCAATCCAGGAGAAAAGAGCAACTCTACTATTGACAATGTCGCCACCCTGAGGACTTGTATGCTCACCTGTGCCTCCACCATCGCAAGAGCAATCAGTGCCCGGAAGACTCACCGGATGGAAATGGTATGACATGAAGTGAAGTCTATATACTGTAAGATATAAGATGTAAATGATATATAAGATATGTAAGATATATAAGATATTATAATACATTATGATACAACTGCAAAGATTAATGAGAGAGAGGGAGAGTGTGTCATGACTGAAGAACTTAATGCATTTGTGATATGTGTTTTTAAATTACAACTCGATTGGTTCTTGACGGCAAAGTTGGTGGCATAAATACTGTAAAATGGCGCACATGTAGAGAAGGCTCACATGAGGTTGATCGGTACCCGCAGTAAAGTCAGCTATGGATTTTGGGTGCCATTTCCCGCAATTTTCGAGTTGAGACAGGTACTACCAGATGCACCAACGGCTCTGGAATGAGAGAATGGCAGAAGCCTTGAGAGAACGTGAGGAAAGCACCGAGGAGTTGCTGCGGAAGTTCGAAATCTTTATGGAGCGGCATGGCTATGAGAAGAAGATCCTTGCCTCAATGCAGGTTTTTGTTTTTTAGGCTTTGGCCGAGGGATCAGATTTCGAAGCGAACCCAACTGCAGGGTGAGAATGTACAGTTGTCATTGAAACCTGGGGATTGGTTGTTGGGGAAGGATAGTGACTTTGCTTGGTTTCTTCGTGTGCTCATTGCCGACATTGTTATCAGATGTTTTTGGTTGAAAATGATTCACTCCCCCCAAAACAAATCGATCAGCAAGCCTCTCTTAGCTCTACTTCCTGTATCCTGTGTATTTTATATAATATTTAATATTGATATTTCCATTATTTTTATATTTCTTCGCCTGAACATTCCAAGCCAGACATGAAAATATGCAGGGAATCGATTTATAGCCTGTTAGGCCTGTTCGGAAAAGGCCGGGGTGCCTTCCATGAAAAGGTGATTTTTGAGCAATTGGAGCAATCTCAGATTTTGGGTATGGGATCAAGAACCTACCGCAGTCCAGAGAATTCCAGCTTGAACATCAGGACTACTAGCCTGAAGGTGAAAGATCAATGTGCGCCATTTGCAAACTGTGGTGCAGCTGCTGTCAAAGCCATTGTCACGGCGGCTGACTGAGGATGAAGAGAACTTTCAAAGAATTAAAGGTGTCTGGGCAAATCGTCATTCAACTAGTTCAATTTGTAGGTGATGCATTTCTGTTCCCAGTCTTTTTGTGTCATCTTACAGAAGCTTTGTTGAGCTCCTAATGACCTCATCCCGCCATCTTGCTGACTAAGAAACCAGAGAGGACACGGTGAGTCACGGTCACTACAGCACCTCGTTGCGACTTGGTTGCCATGGTACCTGTCAGGGTTTGATCATTTGATCCCGTGAAACCTTTGTGATAAAAGAATACTAGTAATTGATAATATACCTTAATTAAGAGAAATAGATTAAAGAAGGAGTCCGCAATTTCAATCTGCAACAAGTGATTGGGAGGCAATCATTGTTGAAGATAATTCAGGAAATAGCAAGTAGCTCATTCGCTGATGTCTTGCGTCGGTAAGCAGGTGTGGAAATGATAATGCATATGACAGGATTCAGATGCTTTCGTTAAACATTTAGGAAAGTCTCAGATATTAAACAGGAGCAGTGACTGCAGATTGCACATGGTCACGGTCATAGCACATTAAAAAATAGTGATTGCAGATCGTGCACCATGACTGCGTGATGGATTGCTTCAGTGCATTTTTTCCAGCATTTTTGTTGGCGAAGTTCTCTGAACGTTTTGCTTGTTACTTGCTCGATGTTGCCCAGGAAGTGTTCCCGAATGTATTTGGACAAAGCCTTTCGTTTCCAATATGTGTAGCTATTTAAGAATTGGTTGGACTTTTGTAGGGGCCTGAGCCAGCAGTTTTATGGGTTCAATCTCAGGAGATGGTTTCGAAAATGGGTGGAAATCGCAGTGATCGAGGATGTGGAACAAGGGGTGAACTTTGAGTGGGACATTGTAAATGAATCCATATATCATATATCAGATTGATTCAGATTGTATAGTATATAGACTATAGATAGTTTAAGTACGTGTTTATATGATATTTTATTTGCAACTTACAACTGATATGATATTTTCATGATATTTGTGGTTCATGTTTTATCCCTTTAGCATTGACAGCTACAGGAGATCCTGGCATCGCCGGAGGGTCATACTTTGGACACCTTGAAGGTGAAGATTGATGGGGGCATTTGTTGAGTGTTCGTTGAGAGCGGCTAATACAAAGTGGCTAAAAACCGGTGTTTCTCATGTTTTTATCCAGGTGATTTTGATTATTTTTGCGTATTTATTTGCAACTGCAACTTGCGTGATGAAAATCCGCTTGTAAATAAATAAAACTCACCCACCAATTGCATTGAAGGTCAAGGAGACCAAAGCACTTATGTCAAAAAGCCGGTAAATAAAGGAGGGCATACTGGCATACCTTGACTTGCCTTCATTTGAGAGGTTGAGAATCCCATTTTTGGAATGCTGACAACAGACCATGTCCTGGCTTCAAAGTAAGGTAAGGTCACTGTAGACTTGAAGCAAGTACCGGCACGACGGATGTTTTGGCTGGCAAAAAAACATAGTTGTCATGTTGTCACTTCCATATCTATATACACAAGACGATTCTGGCACTTTGGGATAAGGATAAGGATACATTTAGGATCATTTAGGCACATAACCTTGCCTCAGCAAAACGTCAACATCCTCCGGCCTGCTACTCTGCCACTTTTGAATCTTTCAGGACGTGTCACCTGAGAGAGTCCCACCACCGCCGGTTGCACCGCCTGCGAAGCGCCAAAGAGTGTCAGCGGAGCCTTGGCTGAAGCAAAGTGCCAAACTTGTGCATCTACATATTGATTTGCAAGATCCAGTATGATCCAGCTATATCATCTTAAGATGTTATATCAATTTATATCATATCATATGATGTTATACCCAGTACAGTTGACAATACGATGCTTGATATTAGTGGATGGTGGTTGTACATTATATTATATTATTATATTATATTATATTATATTATATTATATTATATTTTATTATATTATATTATATATATTCACGTATTCACGTGTCTACCCGATCTGTGTGACCGTTGGTAAGGCTTAGTTAGAAAGCACACCACGTGGCTCATGGCTCCCCCAACCAGCAGTAATAACGCAACCAGCAGTACTAAGGAACCTCTCCCATGGATATGGACACATACGTCGAGGTGAACGGCAAGGTGGCCAAGGCTCGATTGTTGAAGTTGAAGCTGAGGAGATTGTTGATACTTGTAGCTTAGCATTTGCAAGCGCCCATATTTGCTGCAAGTCTTGTACCCCAACCCAACATACCACGTCCTCACGTCCCAACCCAATGTCACACCCTTATAGCTGTTTGTTTGGAGATGCCTTCGCAAGGCCAAAGATGTATTTTGGGCCATTCTACAGCTGGATGCGGCTCCTGTCACCTGTCCTCGTCCACGGAAAATGGCCGAGCAAGTCCCGAAAGCGGTTATAACCATGGTTAATAGAGGGTTGTTCCCCTTTCAAATCACCTAAATGGCTTATAAATGGGGTTTCTAACCACTTTCTAACTGGGATGATCCTCCAACTACTAAACAAACCAACCAGGGACATTCTATGAACAACCAAGAGAGAATACCTGAAAGAAAGTGTGGTTTAAATCATATCTAAATCTCAAGTAGCGATACCAACTGGTCCACACTCTTGTATTTGTTGAAAGGTTTTGTGTTGTATCTTTGGCAATGGGGTTCATTACCATGTCAATCTTGGAACTTGTTTTCCAGCCATTTTAAACAAACTCTTTGTATAGACTTTCGAATACCTCATACTTTTTATTTATATTTATATAGATATCATTTTTCGTTTACATATATATGTATATATACATACACATTTACATATCATTTGCCCATCTAAAAGATCATCCTTATTCCTAGTACTCCAAACACTATGTTTTTTTCCGGATCGTTTTGGTTCCCTCGGACGAAGGTCGAGCAGTCGGGAAATCAATCCGCAATCTCTTCAGCATCACGTTGCATTCCGAATTGCAGAAAGCTTAAAGCTGTGGTGCCAAAAGAGGCGGCGTGACATGATGTTGGGGTAGAAGAGCTGAGGGGTTTGGAGTTGTTGGACTTGAGTTTTCACCCCTGGAAAGAGGTGGGACAAAAATGGGAGGGATATTTTGTTGTTGAGTTGTTTGTGTGTTTGTGTTGCTGTTTTTTTGTTTTCAGTGTGGAGGTGTTAGTAATTTTCGAATGATGGGAAAATGTTTCCGGAAAAAAGTATCTGGAGATTTCAGGGGTGGTTTTTAATCGTATGCACAAGCTAGAATTCAAGTCGTTCGAATGCAACATAGCAGTTTCAAGGCTAGGTGGTTTCAAATATTTGGGGGGAAGGTTCCAAGTTTGACAGGTCAGGTAGTTTGTTCTAGATTTGAAAAACCACCACTTGTGCTACGGTCTAAACTCCCATTGTTTTCCTGTGGTAGGGGATGGTCATCAACTTGTAGTATGACCATCCCCAATGTAAGGAGTTGATCGACCCTGGCACACTTGGAGTTTGGGGGCAGATCTTTTGTCAGAATGGTTTATTGGTCATCTTAAACCTCATCCATTTGTTGCTATGTTGCCGGTGCTGCCATGAATCATAGGGAAGAGTTTTCAGCCGTCAAACGATATAAAACGACCAAACCCCGGAGCCGCCGGTTCCCGGACACGTAGAAAAAATGTGAGTTTAGTTCGTAAGGGAAAGTGACTCAAAAAAATGGTCCTGATACATACGGATGATGGAATGATGGAAGAAATTCTGCACTTGATGGGCTATGTTAGGCAGGGTATCCTGGAAAACGAACCCCTTTGATATTGAAAATGGGGATATTCCTCTCTAAAATTGTCACTCCTGTAGGGATCAGAAGGAAAAACATATATAGTTTCTTGGAGATATCCATGCCTGTGTGCTTTTGGCGGGGCATCATGGTGGGAAGGGTGCCATTTTCAAGACATCGCGATAGGAAAGCAATCCAGAAAAACATGCAGAGAAAGCTGATCTGGTTGGTGGTTTGGAATATTTTTATTTTCACCCCTTCCTGGGGAAAGGATCCAATTTGACTACTATTTTTCAAAGGGGTTATAAACCACCAACAAGTGATGTTTTACTCCAAAGAGCTTTTGACATTCAACATATTCAGCTCAATGCATTTGGCTGAGTGCCCCCGGAAACAAACGTGACTTCCCTCAGTTTGCCCTTTGAGGTGATTGGAACGTCCAAACCGGCACGAGTGCTGAAACGGCACCACGTGCACGAATGGAAACTTCCAGGGGATCCACAATTGGTTGCTGCGGTTCCTGCTGGTGCTGGGAACCCGCGACGCAGTGCTGATGACGGAGAAACAGTTCGGGGATGTGATGGAGTGCTGCTGGGGGTGTCAGGAGTGATCCCATGAATCCAGAATCGCAATCAACTCCAACAAAAACATGGAAAATTAGCGGTGTTTCCCTAAAAAATATACTAGTCACACAGGCGGCCCCCTGTAATGATGATACAAGGTTTCTACAAGGATTTCAAATAATCTAGATATTCAATCCAACATGTTACACCCTCGAAAAACAACATGACAATGGAAAAATCAACTATTTGAAGATGTATCTCCTACTAAAAATTGGTGATTTTCCATTGCCATGTTAGTTTTCGGGAGGGTAGTTTGGATTCCCTATGTACCTTCAACATATCCTGTCGTTTCCGATCCAGGGAAGAAGGATGCTGTGGAGGTATATCGCTTCACAGGACGGTGTTTGGCAAACGTTTGGAGGGCCGTTGCTGTCATTAAACCACTCTAAAGATATCATTACTTGTTTGGTATAGTACTCACTGGGTTGTTGTTTTTTGGTATTTTTTTTGTTTTAGGGTTATTTATTTCATTTATTCATGTATTTTATTGTACATTGTGTATTATTATGTTGTTGTTATCTAGGTGGTGGTTTCCAACATGTTTGATTTTCACCCCTATTTGGGGAAATGATCCAATTTGACGAGCATATTTTTCACAGGGGTTGAAACCACCAACCAGTTTGTTGTTATGATTGAATATCATCTTAATTTTATTTGCAAAAACACCTTTTTGCCTCAGTTCCTCCGTAAATGATACATGGACCTGGCTGTTTTTTTTTGCATGACGTCAGGGCGAGGATTGATCCATCCGTTGGAGTGAAATACTCTTTGTCCATTTATTGCTAGAAGAAATGGACATAGACTGAGACAGATGCGTTGCAAGGGAAAACTGATCTCTTGATCGTGTTTAAGTTGTCCATATTTTTTGTTCCTTCCATTGGACTTGACGTGGTCGCGTTGCTGCGCTGCTCTGCTGGCGAAATTTTCCGAGGACAGCTTCTTCCACGTCGTGACCGCGAGCGAAAAGGCCTGCAGCATGCCAAGTGGTTGCCGGTGTTTTGGCAAAGGTTGTGATTGGCATCGAAGTTCGTTTTTTCGAAACATGATCCTATCATATTTTAGAACAAAATAGATCTTAAAGCTGAGTTGAGCATTAGATTAAATATTATCACTTTACCAATCTTGTTTTTGTCATGCCATGTTTTCCAACTTTTGAAAATGACATCAACTCCAGTGGAAAGAGCACCAATTTACCCATGAAAACCCACCAAAAAACAAAAAATCAGTGCAATTCCAATCCAAACCCCTGGCAGGTTTAGAGGCATCCTTGTTATCTTGGGAAGACTGGCCAGCCAAAGAGGTGGGTTGAATTGGCATTTTTTTGAGTGCAACACATGGAGGTTTTGTGGTGCAAGTTTTTTCGGAGTTGTTTTGCGGAGTTGAATTGGCATTTTGTTACACCGGATGGTGTCATTTAAAGTTGGAAGATTTGATTTCGGAGTTGCGCTCGTTGATTATGAAGATGTTTGTGGAATATCAAGATTTAAGATGATTAAGATGGGAGTATACTAGGTAGATCATTCTTCATGATGATATTTTGAAACTCCTTTTTCTATGGGTTGTTCAGATGTTGGCCAAGGTGACAATATCACGTTATACCGACCAAATGAATCAAAATCACAATTTGATGTTCGGAGGTAACGCCCCTGAAGTTGCTTCTTATCCTACCATAACCACATACCCCTTTCAAAGATTCCAAAAAATAGGCGATTCTGAAGGGTTTGCTTGCAAAAGGTAAAGAGTTGAGCCATGTCTTCAAGTTGTGACCGACTGGCCAGAGAGTCCGGTCCTTTTAGGAGGATTCTGGATATGGAATTAAGAATCATGCCGTCGAGTCGTCATTCTTATTCTAGGTGGTTAATGTCAAACATTTTTTTGTGTTCACCCTTACCTGGGGAATTAATGCAGTCTAACGAATATTTTTCAATTGGGTTGAAACCACCAACTTGTTATTATATTTTTTGCATGATCATTGCTATGATTGGCTCAGATGGCAGGAGATGCTGGCATCTCTCGATTTGCAGCTTCAAAATCGAGGTGGCTGCTGGATGGTTGGATCATGTTCACTTGGGATCTTCTTGTTTTCCGTATTAGCTCGTGAAAGATTGGCTACAAAGTTTCCTCACAATTGCAATTATCTCAAAACAGCACCAACTTGGTGGTGCCTTTATTTCTACTACATCAAAACTGAACGATAGGTAAATCACAGATGTTCCTTATGTTTAGTGGGAAATGACCCCATGACCCCAGGCTCTTTTGTTGCACTAGGAGGTCTGAAAAAAGTCACCAAGATTCGAACCAAGCATTTTTTGTTTAACAGGAGGCAATTTCCAAGTCAATAATTGTCACAGGTAGCAGTCTGAGTTCTGTGGTGCTTATAGTGAAAGTGGTATGATGAACATCCTGAACCATAATGAAGCCAGGCATTGGGACCATTCTACATGATTTTACCAGTCATCCAGTCATCCAACTGATCATCCTGACAGTGGCTAGATTGGCAAATGTATTTGAAGAAAATGTATTTACCCCATCACTTGTTGTGTTTTCCTAGGTTTTTTGCCATTAAATGCGCTACCAAGGAACCCAACGATTTTTCAAATAGAAAGATGGTGTAGTAATTTTTCAATTTTTCCTGTATTGTTTTGCTTCTGATAGAGTTTTCTTGCAGCAAGGTCTTACTTACCAATGATATGAACACTACAACGGTATTTCTATATTCATCCAGGCCTCATGTTTCCTTGCTTCAGGATGTTTTTTCAACCCAGGGGGAAGATTCACCCTTGTTACATTCAAATGCCCACACAACAACAATTTTTGAAACGAAAAAAAAAACAATCCAACAAAATCAGGAGGTTTGGTGGTGGTCCATGGTGGTCCCGGAGTTGGTAAAACCGAATTGGCTGCACATGTTCGTGCTTGGGCCATGGAACATGACCTCACTGTACTTTCAGGACGGACTGTGACCTTGATAAGGAAGGGGATGGGGTTTCCGGGCCTCATCAAGGGATGGTTGTTAAAAAATTCCTGATGGGAAGGGGATGGGGGTTTCCGGGCCTCATCAAGGGATGGTTGTTAAAAAATTCCTGAAAAGAAGGTCCTATATTTCCTGTTGGGGGGGTGTGCGCCTTTTAGATTCCTATGATGAAATAAATCACATGCTGATATACCATTTACATTTAATTACATGCATATAAAACAGAATTATGCTGGTCAATCTGCTTTGTTTTTCTACCCCAGACATACAACACGATGTTTACTTGAAATTGGTGCAACAACAAAAACCGCCAGTTTTTTTAGGTCCAGGTGGAGGATCGAAAAATTGTATACCTCATCAGCCCTTGAAGTTCGCCATGTTTTGAGGACAAAATCAAAGTCCCACGGGAACCATCACTGTGCCAAGACTCTGTTGGCAAGAGGCGATATGGAGTGGTTTCTGATAGCGTGAATCGCTGAATCAACGAGTAATATGTTATATATATATATATACACCCCGGAAAATTTAAGAATGGAGTTTCCCCAAAATTTGGAGGTTTGGTGGTTCAGATGTTTTTCCGGATTTCAATTGGGTGATTTTTAGGTTCCAGTCATTAATTTTCAGGGGTGTACTGCAATAGTTGTCTTGTTGCTACATTGTGGATGGATATTGTAGTAGAATATGGAATTGTGGAACTGATTCGTATCTCTAGAAGGAAATGAATTTCTAGAAATTGAAAGGTGTATCGGTGTATACACATGGAGTGTGGAAAGATTGCTGATTGTCAGTTATATGAGTTGTCGGTTGCTTTATTTGCCAGCTGCAAAGGCTTGATTGCTGCATTCTGCAACTGTTCAGACAGAAGCGATCCATGTTTATTGTTTTATTTGTTCTACCTACATTTAGCATACAAATACACTAAATGTAGGCAGTATATGTAATATACCATATATGGATCCTATGGGGTATGAATATTCCAAGCATTTCTTTAGAAAAAAATCTTCAGGATTCTTCCTCAGAGTTTAACCGAGATGTTCCCCAAGGGAGGATTGCTTTTTGAAACCTTGGAGAGATGCGATTCGATGAAGATCCATCAATGACATTGAGCATCTTTAGTATAAACTTATATGAAAAGGTAGGTCAAAGGGCTGTTCCTTGAGGGTAGCCAAAGTATGTATCAATCCTTGGGATTAGGTGTTCATAGGCTATCCTATCCCAATATATTTCCAGGGATCCTCACAGGTGATACCCGATACCCTCATTCAAGACCTTCCGACATGGGGGTTTCCTAAAATGGTGGGTTTCCCCACCAACCATGGGTTTTCCTACTTAAAATGATCATTTTTGGGGTGTGAAATGGGGGGAAACCCACCATTTAATGAAACAGCCACATACATTTTACTGTATTATTCACCAAATGCGATTGTGACATGGAATGTTTATAAGAAATGTGTGTGTCCCATTTTGCTTGGGGAATCCCTTAGATCCTGTTTGTTCACTGTTGAAAAAAATGCTGTCCAGGTCTTCTGTGCACTCCTAAAGGAGGCGCGCAACGATCCGTTTCTTGGATGAATAACGCAGTCGAAGACTGAGATGTTGCATTTGTTAGGTGATTTTATCCCAACGTGTTCACAGGGTCATGAATATGTTTTCATTTCGCATACACAATGATTCAATATATTGAAATATAATATGTGAGTATATCTGCATTTAGATCTACATAGACACGTATACATATATATATATATTTACAAATATATGTACTATACACCTGTATAATACCTCATGTGGTTAGCCAAGATTGAAGCACCAGAAACAGTATTTGTGGGGTCGTTCTAGTTGTAGAGTTGTACAATGTCTTCCAGCCTCCTAGATTTCCTGCTAGAAAGATCCCAACAAAAACTCTCACTCTTCAATGATACAGGATATCCACCTGTCCAGGACCAGTATTGTGGTTTGCCTCCAGAAAACTAACGAATGACAACGAAAACTAACCATTTGAGTTGATGTGTCTCCTATTAAAAATGGTGACTTTCCAGCCAGCCATGTTAGCTTGTGGGAGGGGTATACCTTCAATTGTTGAATGGTGATTATGGGCGGCCCTGGGCGTGATTTGAGGGATCCATCCCTAAGGTTTTGGAACCCTCGGAAGAGCGCAGCTTGGCAGAGTGAAGGATATGCCCACTGGAAACACCACCACTGGGGTTGGTTGAGGTTTTTCTGAAATCTTATGATGATTTGAACAGTAACTTTTTTAACGTAGTTGAACATGTTTGAACAGGTTACATTTATACATGTATAGCTTGTTGTCTGGTTTCAAATACATCTCCTGAACAAGTCCAGCCGACCAAACTTTTGGGTCGATCTTTTGTGGAGGATTCCTCATCCCAAAACATGAAGTCGTTGGATGTGAATTTGCACGTGATTTTTTAATTGGGAGAGTGAAAAATCAACAATGAGCATTAAAAACAAATCTCAGATGATTCATGGATGGCTCATTTCCTTACATTTGGAGCGTGTCTATGGCAAAGCGAATGCGGTTCTACCGTCCTGCTGTTCATCCTACACATGATCCCAGATGTTCAGTCTATTTGTAGATATTAGTTCAAGACATATCACCCTGAAAGTCGATAGAAAACAACATGAACCGCCAACTTTGCACCCCTCCAACCATCCCCAGAAATAGAATGAAATATCATGAAATAATTGGTGAATGGTCATTGTCAAATCCTTAGGGACATTTACGGCTCCTTTGCGACCTTGCATTAAGCCCTTATTTCTGATCAATCTAAGTTGCATCCTATTGAACTCCGGCGAAGCATACCCGATGAAAGCATAGCATGAGCCAAGCTGTGAATGGAAGTGGCTAGTGAAAAAAAACAATTTCCAAGTGGAATAAGGAACACTTTGTCTGTTATAGGAACTTTATGGAACTTAGGTGTAGTTTCCATCATCATTGTTTTCAATTGCTTGAAGATCAATGGGATGATCATCAAAATGTTGAGTGGGTGATACTTCTCTTCCATCATGGCATCCAGGAGAAAATGCTTACTTCCCAAAACGATCGTTTGTCGTTTCCCAAAACGGTCGAAATTCCAATTTCATCAACAAATTGAAGCTTTACACCTTGATGACCTTACTACTACTGCTGATGGACTTCCATCAGCAGTAGTACTTAAATTGTCCACCGTTTTGGGTAGCGTTGAAGATTCGATGTTTCTTTTTGTGCATTTTTTTGTGGGAGTTGTATGGGAGTCGTCCTATCGAAATGACCTGGGCTCCCCCAAATGACCACACTTAACTGGTTAGGATTTGTGCCAAATATAGGGATCAACATGATCAACGGGTCAACTACACATTTCACTGGTAAACACACACACACACACCCAAAGGGTCCGACTTTTGAGGAGTTTTCCCAAGATCGAATTTCTGATCACCTTCATATACCGTATGAACCCAATGGTTGACCTCTTTTATATGGGTCGAATCAAGTCTTCCTCAAAATATGTGGCCCCATTTGGGGTTGTATATGTACATATGTTTAATTCTAGCCATTTAAGAAATATACAGCATCTGTTTATATATATATATATATCCCATAGGAGCCATGTATGGTATATTTACCTATATTTACCTACATTTACCAGAACAAACCAAACAAATGTAGGTGAATGCTTTTTTGTCAAACCCCGTTCCCCTGAAGTAATGGTTTTTAATGCGAGCCCAGGCCAATGATCGAGAGATCCTTCGGAGGTTGCTCACTTCGGCAGGAGCGAGCCCTGAACTCATGGCAACTCGGTCATTCCTATGTGACCTTCACGTGGTGGGTCAAGAAAACATGTTTTTTTGTTGACGTGACACATCCAGCAAAACCGATGAGGTTACGGTTATCTAAAATGTCATATAGTTCATATGAACTATAATATAGTAGCTATAATGTTGATCGAATTTTGATCGAAGTATTGAATCATTATTGTGTTTTATTTTGATCTAATTATTTAATCAAGTTGTGTTTATGTTACACTGCAAAAAATATTATATGGGATCACCACGACATAGTTTGCATCTTAGGTTTATCTTAAAACTGCAATGCTAGGCAGACGTTACATGTTCTCGCTTTTTATACCAGAGCATCGTTGCCACAGACTTTCTGTGGCATTCTGTTCCTGCCATCCGATTCCTTCTTTTTGGGTGGGGCAATTTGTCAGTAACCAAGGCAATTGGCCAATTCTCGGCACATTTGTATACATTTGTCATGAAGATCCCTCAACATCCAAACACCAAAACTGAGAAGGTATGACGGTATGACTGGACCCCCCCAAAACATACCATCCAAACACCATTCAACTCAGGAGGTATCACTGGATATATGGGGTATAGGTATAGGGGTTCAAGCCATTGTAAGAATCATTCTACTTATATTGACCAACCAGTATCATCGAATGTAACTAGTGTTTTTGTTTGGATTTGAAAGAAAAGAACTAACTTGGCACGGTCCCTTATACCTTTAGCCCCTTTGAATTGATGGTGGGGTTTTAAATGTAACATATTAAAGTTAAAAGTTTAAACCCTTCAGTCCCGGAAACCTTGAAGTTTTGCGCCGTTTTGCTAAGGCTTGGTTACCAGTGCTGCGGCTTTTCCTTCCTGGTCTTTATTTTGGCCCGAGCGTAGCCAATTCCATGGTGGAACGTGATGTTCTTCATGCCTCCACACGACCATCACGGGTGCCCACGGCCGGGAAAACGGGTGAGAACTGGTTGAATTCGTAGCTGGCATCGTTAGCTTAGATTTGTTTAAGGTTGGTAAATCACCATTAAACAAGTAGGTGGTGGTTTCAAATAGTTTTTATGTTCAACCCTATTTGGGGAAGATTTCCATTTTGACTAATATTTTTCAGATGGGTTGAAACCACCAACCAGACAACCAAGGCATTTTTAAGCAAATCCAAGTTGGGAATGACTTGGAGTAATTTGAGTTTTCTTTTCATGTACCCAAAGGATCATGTATTTCATCCTATTTGTCCGTTTGATGTAATTTCCACTGTTTGAATCTTTTACAGCACAATGTGCCGAAATGTACGTAAAGGATCAAGTGCCGTGCCATACTGGGAGGTTGTGACGCTTTGCAAGATGCTCATCGATGCTTTTTCCAGACACTCCACGAAGAGCAACGGCACCGTAATCTTGTTGCTGGGATGTTGGTCCAAAAAACTTGACAGAAAGGGAAGTGAGTTTCCCCAATCTCACCCGATTTGGTGATTTGTTTTTTTTGTGAATCCTTGGAAATGTGGCATCGCATTGACAGACAAAGAGAGATGGAGATAGTCCATGATAGTCCTCTATATCCTGATAGTTTTCATTCCTACCATCAATTTCTCCTTTGCTGGTGTCATTGCCATAGCTTCTATCGGAGGGAACCAACTTTGTGGGATTTGTTTTGGGGATGACTTCAGTAGGTGCTTTTCCAACAAGGGATAGTTTCAGGTTCCAGCTGTTGTTGATACCGAAGTTGCTTAACGAATTCAGTGTTTCGTTGTGTTGAAAATCCAAAAGGTAGTTTTTTGGAAGGGAAATCCCCTTATTTCAGGGAAAGCTAGGTTGGTGAAACATTATAATTTGGCCAGATATATGGTATATTTACCTACAATTGCTTGATTTTTATGGGATCAATGTAGGTAGATATACCAGTCCCATGGACGCCAAGGCTTCATTTGCGACGATCGACCTCATTTTTCGGTCAGTCTGATGTCACTGACTGGCATGATATGCAGGGGGTTGGTCTGGCAGAGTGGGTGGACATGGTGGGTACAGATAGATGGGCTGAATTGCAAGTTGTCTTTTTCTTTACATTTTGATACGATGATTGTGATTGTTGATTGAATATTTCAGTGGCTTTACAATGAAATGCAAAAAACATTACTTCTTTTCTGCATATTTTTCATCAATAATTCAATGATTATTGGTGCAACCCTCAAGAGATCACTGGATAATTTGCAAGTTTGCTTCACTCTCGACGCCATTGCATTTGCCTGCATGTTGTTGACATGCTACTGCTGTGTTGCGAAGCCTTTTGGCATCTTTAAAGTGTTTCCTCATGCTGAGGACTACGATGAAAACATTGCAGCTTGTCCAGGTTTTACGTGGATCCGTTGCGCGCGGAAAGGAACGGTGTTTTTTTTTGCAGTGGGTGTTTCAGCCTGTCTTTGCATGCTGTGCATGCTGCCGAAGATGAGACATCAAACATTGACTGGTACGTTTGGTTCGGCCATTGGTCCCTTGAAGTACGAACTAGCTACTTGTTCCTATCAATGTTTTTGTTTCTTCTGAGTTCTCGAAATGGAAGTCATCTGCATCATTCAAGCATTGTTCCGTTTTGAGAACTCTTTTTTACCCTAAACTCAATCCTGAAGCAATTCTAGTTGGGTCATGCTCATCCGGAACCATTCGAACAAAAATTATGAGCTCAGATCCATCCATGTTCATCGACCCTCCGAAATGTTAGGCTACTGTACCCCATGAAGGAATGAAGCACCATGACTATCCAACACAAGAATTGCATATGATTGTGGATGTGTACCCATGGGAAGGGTGATCCATTAACGATGGATCCAAGTTCTGATTTTCAACGTGATAGGGGATATACAATATTATATAATCACCTTTTTGGGGAAGATATATATATATATACAGAAATACACTACATTTACACTACTATCTCTAATGTACATAGACATACTTTGGGTTGTTTTCCGTAATAGTTACTAAAGTTCAAGGTGAAATGTATCACTGGCAAAAGCAATGATCGTGATACTTGTGGTAACTATTGCTAGGAGGGAGGGACAACGCAAGATATACTCGTACCAGGTACCAGCACCTCAAAACAAGCTCTTTTTTTTTTGAGAAGACTTTCTTCCCTTCCAACAACCAAGTTTTTTCAACAAAAAAAACATGGAGAAAAGTGAAGGGAAACTCCTTCCTTTCCACATGGATAATATAACTAAATGACTATAGTTGATTCTTCCGATCAAGATGTCAACATATCGGTTTTATTTGGAAGCTCATATCGCACATTTTTTTCATAGTATAACTCACATAACCTAAACCTTTGTTGCAGGACACATTCTCAATATCCTTTGGAAATCTCCCAATCAGGTGGAGAATATAACTCACTAATAGTTGATGGTTTTGGAATTTCCAAGTCAAGATGTCCTTAAGGTGGAAGGCATTATGGATATTTGCGAACATCGGGACGCTGAAACCAAGCCTTTGATTTTCTGCGTCGTCGCTCGTGATGGAATGCCATCCAAGGTGGGGAAAACGCGGCTTTTGTGAAAAGTTGGAGGAGAAAATACTGGTTTACAAAAGCAGTGTTAAACGCCATTCAGTTGATTTGATTTGTGAGTTTTGGTGAAAATTTTATGGTGAATAGCAATGATTTTATCACATTTATTAGATTGAACATGTCCATTGAAAAAAAATAGTGACTAAACTAAAGTAATTGGTTCGTGTTTTTTTCTCACTCGTCAGTACACCACTTTTTGGTCCGGGTAAGTTTGCGTAAGTTACCTTCCACGTCGCAGCTCAACATTGGCCTTCAGGGGTTTCCCTGAAAAATACCCTTTTTGAACGGAAAGTTTCATCATTTTGAATAGGAGATATATCGACTCAAATGGTTGGGAATTTCCATTGTTATGTTGAAACCAACAGTTCGCCCCTGCAAATTGATGCTTGGAAGACTTTCTCGTTTCCTTTTTTTTGGATGGCTTCCTGACAGCTGCTATGTTTCAGGGAGGGATAACCTTCGAAGATGCCTCAAGAGGAACATTTGGAGTCATGATGCGCATTGAATTTGAAAAAGATGAATATGTACTGTAAAGTAAACAATGAATTAACGAGGTTTCATACTAGGAGATATGAGTAGGGTAGAAAAGAAAATCATGTACATCCTACATTCAATTTTATATCAATATAATATGCATACGTATACATATTTACATTGTATACTGTAATAGAGGTGGTTTCTCAGTTGGTTTTCGTTTTTGGTACATTTTGGTTCAGTACTCGTGTTACTACCCTTTTTTCGCCCCTTTTCGGCGTTGAAAACGCTAGGCCTTGTTACCGCGTGCACGGCATTTGTTGGGTGAAGTGCGGGTCAATAACTTAACGCTGGTGGGGGGCACCCAGTTGAAGGGTTTGTCTTGTAAGATGAGTCAATGATTGTGACATTGTTATGCTTGGCATCAAGAACCAGACACTTTGATGTAGAATGTAGGCGCTGTTGATGGTTCAGAAATGATGCGCCACTTGGGATGTATCAAAACCATTCAAATACTGGGAAAAACTACCTACATATCAACTGGTGCAGGATTTCAGCCATCAACAGTATGTATTCCAGCTTTGGGTTGATATCATAATTCATATTGTTTTTTTCTCGCAGGTATTTGCACATCAGATGTTACATGCAACTTTCAAGACATGTGCTATCATCCAAATTCAAGGCGGCTAGTATTGATGGAAAATGTTTTGTAGCAACTACATATAATTGCCAATCATAGGTAGTTTGTCCTTCTATTTACAGGTGATCTTATACATCCCTCTTGTGGTTAGCCGGAATTCTTCCGTCGCATCATTTCTTGGTTCAAAGATTTGCATGTAGAAATTTCTGCCCATCAGTAGATGAAATTCTTCCATGAATCTAGAATCTAGAATTCATACGTTGCTGTCAGAGCTTTCCTGTCAACCCTGACGCAACTCATTCACATGACCTGTGATCATTTCTTTTCTTACTACCCCTCCCGAAAACTAAGATGACAATGGAAAATAATCATTTTACAAAGGAGATGATACGACTATATCTTCAAATGGTTGCTTATTTTTCCATTGTGATTCGTTATATTTTCGGTGGGTATAGGATTCTGTCTCCCAAACGTGCCTGTGGTTTGGAATCTTGGAACTTTGCTATGCAAAATACCAATGTTTTTCGGGACCGGTTAAGCACGGTTTGCATAGAAAATTTACAGCTGGAACCTAAGGAACATCAACTTCCAAACTTCCACTTTTTTGTGTTCCATGTGTAGGAAATCTACTTGAAACCAATGTGGAAAATGAGCCTCCCCAAAGGCCATAAGAAACGTTGAATGATGGGCAGTCCATTCACTAATATTTTGTGATAATCTTTTTCGTTTTGCTGCCATTGAGCGACAAACTCCCACAACAGGTGATATTGTCAAAACACTTTACAGTATATATATACAGTAATTCATGGGATATTTGCTAGCCATGTCAACAGATGCATGAGTTTCTTCATCCACAGAAATCAAAGGAAAATTACCTTTTCTACAACAACAACAACAACAACACCAACAACAACAGTGGAAAATGGCTATAGTTGAAAGGTAAATCTTAGAGGGACCCATTTCTCACTGAACCCTGATTGTAAGAGGAGAAAGTATCAAAAACTCATTTTGGGTTCTCTCTATCCGTGTTTTGGATCAATGTCTCATGAGGAGCTCACAGAGATGTATGTTCAGCACGTCTTCGATGCTCAAAGTGTCGATCCAGACTTGCTGCAATTTATCTATGCAGCTTGACCAACCTGCAACGGGCAAGACGGATGGAATTTTTAATGCTGATTTCTGGTTTATCTTGTTTTTTACTGGTAAATCTTCACATCTTTTTTGGGCATTACCTCTCATGGACAGGGAATTTCCGTGCGGAAAACGGCTGAAGTCATGGGAGTGGAAAACCATATTTCGTAGGGGAATGTCCTTTTGAGCCATTGGGTTGTGGGTCAGTTTCCTGGTTGAAGATAGAACCTGTTCAACTCTCTAAGTGACTTATTCAAGTGCGGCTTGATGGATGTACAGTAAAAAGATCGCACCACTGCAAAGCAAATATATTTCAACAGATCCTGAACATTTGGAATATAGACAGATCACAAAAAATCACAAAAGATCTGTGTACACCAGGGTCACAAAATCAATGGCTACTGTAGTGGGTAGCCATGGGTACCCATTTGCAAGTTTGGTTATTCGGTATCGGGCTGCATTGAAAAAAAACTTGGTCGCAAGTGCCAAATTATTTCATTAACTTGTCCACCTTCGCAACGATTGAGATCTATGCCTTGTGGCATTCACAAGATGACATGTGTACTGCCATGTCCTCATAGGATCAAGGATGTACAGTAAAGTTAAGCTGCTCCTGAGTCCCATGTTACAAGTTGTTCATTTACAGTAAATTCACTGTTTAGCAATATTTTTTTATTGACTATATTTTTAAGTAGAAGTGATAGAACATGCTGATGCGGAACCTTGTACATATCCTTGTAGAAGCATTCAGCACCAGAACTTACCTGGTCAAATCACTGTTTATATAACTGTGTGGCCAATAAATCTTCCTTTCTTCCTACTTTACCAGTTTTTTTTTGTCAATCCGCTCCTGTTTGCCTGTTTGTGTGGCAAAAATTGTTGTCTTAGGAAAGCTCGGGTGGAAACCTCTACTGTGTGAATGCCGTGGTCGCAGAACTACGTCAACGATCTGCGGTGCATGTTATAGAGGCGGGCCTGAAGAAGGGCTTGATATATTTGTTAGATTTCATGGGATAATGGTAGACTAATATATGTCTTAGGTTTGTTATTTGTTGTAGTGACAGTTCTGGTACTATTTTAGGCAATAGTGTACACAATTTGCTTGCCACAGACTTTGGGTTGGTTCGGTCGGGCCAATGGGAGTGGTTCTGTTGGTTCGGTTCAAAAGATGAATGATGCATGTAATGCTATCCAGACTGGAGGCAATGTCAGGAATACCACTCATACCTGGACATGTTTATATATATTCACACATATATACATATTTATGATACTCATATACAAGTAAATGTACTTATGTATTTAGATATAGTCCAAGTGAATTATGTCTCGAATTTGATTCCTCCCAGAAAGTTTGGGATCCTTTTGAATGTGAAGAGAGAGAGAGAGAGAGAGAGAGAATGCGATGATGGCCATAATTCAGTGTGAATGCAGCAGATTTGTACATCAAAAACTCCCGTTGTGCAGCAGACTCTGTCTCAGGCAAAATAGAAACCCCATTCAAAATTTGGAAGTTGTGGGAGCACACTTTGCCAAATGCTTTCTTTGCTTTGATTATTTCACAGGTGTTGGTTTTCTTTAGGTTTACTTACTGTTTGTCTTCGACTATAGTAGGTATATGTCTTTAGTGCCCCAAACGACCATAAAAGTTGCAAGTGGAGAAGGGATGTCAGTTCCATGTTTACAGAAAAACTTTTGTGGTGCCATGATGCCTTGTAAACATTACTTACATACCCTGATGCTTGCATTCCCTGATCTTCCTGCCAGGGTTGCTTGGAGATATCCGGAAACACTCGTTTGCGGAAGGACGGTAGGATGGAGATTAGTAGCCTTGATGTTGTTTCCCATTTGCATGTCCTGCTCGTATCCGAGTAACCTTTTGAAACATGTTGAAACATGTGTTTTTTGGGTACATTGTTGGTATTGGTGGGTGTTTTGTCTCCTTGTTCATCCACCGTGAGGAATACTCTGAAGTGTTGATTGGTATGGCTTTGGCAACCTTTGAGAAGTTGCCTCCCAAACAACAAGATTTGGTCCCTTAGCAGCGTGAAGGATGTTTTTGCTGTTCATGGTAGGGATGTGCCTCAAGATGGCGGTGATAGTCTAAATGGTACTCTGATCTAAATTGGCTTTGAATTTGAAGGATTGTTGAGTACCAACTATTCATATTTGTTGGGCTATTGTGAAGATGAAGCAATACCTTAGGTTGGTTTAGGACCTCAAATTGATGTGATTTGAAAATAATATAGGGGTTTTCTGTTTTCTTCCAAAACAAATGTCATCAGACAGATACATGGATGTGACTCTGAATTGAGGGGGCCTGGTCCCAACATACAAATTGAGGAGCAAGAGGAGAAACTACTGTTGATGGAAGAAATCCTGCACCACCTGGGATGTAGAAAACTCGTAAATAGTGGGATAAGATTGGGATAAGCCACCAACCTCAACTGGTTAGCCGGATACCTTCCATCAACAGTAGTGATTTCGTGACGATAATTTTTGCACCTTGCTTGACCTCTAGGATAGTGAAGTCTGATGATTCTTGGACCGTTGATGCGTTTTGTCAAACCTCTTGGAAGCATTTGGCAAAACCCAGGAATCTCAGAAACTTTCCCATTGGATCCATGGAAAAATGGCATATTTACCTACATTTACCATAAATTTAAGCCATTTTTTTAGGTAAATATACCATACATGTCCCATGGATCCTATGTTTTTTTTATGTTTGGAACGACCCACTACTTGGCCACGGCTACCCTTGAGATTTTTTTGAGGTGAAGAACGTGGCCATGTGTTGCCAGGAATCCTCTTGTGATGCCTTAAACTTAGATGATTTAGCTGAGTGACTTGGATGATGAAAGGACGTTTTTTCGGCACCAGGGAAACCTTGACGTGACGTCAAAAGCTTGGATTTACATATCAATGGATATATCGGTGTGATGAAGAGATTAATTGTGTTTAAATCTAGAATCTGATGGGATTCATGTATGATTCAGATATATTCACTTAGATTTGGTTGATTTTTTCCCATGGGAGAAGATGCGGGGATCAATATACCATGGATTTCCATGGGAATCCTATGGGAAGTTTTCTCAGGGGTTGGTTTTGATGGGTTGAAATTGTCAAGGTCGGACGCCTTTCCGTTTATTTGTTGAATGATGCCTTTTTTTTGGCCAACTTGTTGGGTTTTGATGGGAAATCCTAAGGCAGGATTGCACAAAGGTTTCAAACCTGGATGCATAAACTGTTTGCATGTTTTTTTTGGTGATATCAGATATCTCAGCAGGTCCTTTGTAGTTTTTTATGGTGGGAGGGTTTGAGTGAAAATGATTGTTCTCCAACGTTATCCAGATGTAATCTAGTAAACCAGACTGTACAGAAAATCATGAATCATGCAGAACCTATCGTATAGCTACATCAAGATGCCCTAGACCACAGGATATACCCTCCCTGAAACTAACAGCTTGCACCTGAGAATGGATGGTTGGAATACTTTCTCGTTTCCTTTTGGGGCAAACGGCCAATCTTCAGGGGCTTTTGAAATGCTGTTAGTTTCAGGGAGTGTTATGAAGATTGGGGGCGCTGACATCGCTTGTACCTGATAAACTGACCATGTTTCTTTCTGAATAGTTCAGGTGCTGAAACTCCATCACGTTTCGTCGCTTCGTTTAGCTACAGTTTCACGCCTACCGATGTATAGAAACAAATTCGCTGCCACTTGGGTGGTGAGGCAGATAGTTCCACCAAGGGTAACCCACTGAGAGTTACCCACTGGATTTTGTTCATGATTTTTGGTATCCCAAGAAGTTTCCAGGACTCCAGATGGAGAGCGAACCCCCCTTTTCTTTACGGAAAAAAAACTGACTGGTGGTTTCAAATATTTTTTAATGTTCAACCTTACTTGGGGAAATGCTCGAATTTGACTAATATTTTTTCAGATGGGTTGGTTCAACCACCAACTGGAAAACCTTGGAGCTGAGCGTCTTCTGTGTCAGCGGTTTCGCGGCCTTCGCCTCAGGATGTTGGATTATCCCATCGAAGAGCTTCAGTTCAGCTGTAGCAACCTCATCTCCCAAGGCCCATGCGCCGATCCCCCGGAAAATCTCCAAAAAGACTCATGAAATGACGATTTTGGGTGATTTTTTTTGTTGGTAGAAAAACGCAGGGAACTTTGAGCCCCTAATTTTGAAAGATCCCCTCCATGATAATTTAACATGAATTCCATATGGTGGTTTCATCATGACTAGGTGTGTGTTTGGCCCGCGGTCTCTTGGTATGTACGGGGATGTTTGAAATTTCGTATGCAGCTGTAATATATTGTTTCAAGTATCGCATGCGGGTCTTCAGATGTTCTTCAGCAATCAACCTGTGATAAGACGTCACCAAAAGCAATGATGATGTATGAATTGCATCGTTGCAATATCATAATTCATAGGACCATCAGATTAGAATGAGCCTTATGAGCCTATGTAGGGACTATAGGTGTAAATAGCCTTTTGCAGTTTTTTGTTGGATATGGATTGTGGGATAGATAAACATTGCGTCATGCCTCCTCACATTGTTCCGGCTGGAAAGGAAAGGATTGTCGTGGAGTCATGTTCCATCGGGTTCACAATGGATCAAATTAAAAGTATCATAGGGCATAGGCTGATCAATCTTATCATCACTGACTGGTGGTTTCAAACAATTTTTTTTTCAGCCCTATTTGAGGAAAGGATCCAATTTTGACTCATATTTTTTCAGATGGATGGGTTGAAACCACCAACTAGATCACCATGAGGTTCTTGGTTTTTTGGTTCAATTCTTTTGAGGGTTTTCAGGTGATTTTACAGGTTTCAAAGATTCGGATGACTCCTCAAGTTTGGCCTCCCGTGTCATCCCGTGTCAGGCTTTCAAAGTTGACACCCAGGTTGCCGGTGGCCCCGCCACAAAGTAATGGTTCAAACTCTGTAGAATAATGGGATTTCAACTATACCAACATCAACTGGTGAATTTACCAGATTTCTGAACTATCAACAGTATTACCTTCTGGTATAGCTGGCTGGAATGGCTGGACCCATATATTGAGCCGATGTATTTCCTATTGAAGATGGGGATATCATTCCAGCAATACCCTGTTCGCTGTTTTCCTCGGAGGTGTCCTACGTGCTGTGATGCCCATTGCAACGAAGATGAGAAGATCCAGCAAGGTGGGGGATGTTTTTTTTGGTGCCAATGTGGAGAATGTGGAGAAGGTGGTGCCAGTATAAGTTTTGTGTTTTTTTGTCCTTTGGACATGTTAGCTTATGGTACCTACGGTTTATGGTTGAACTTTATTTTGGGCACCAAGATCTCTACTCAATATGAAGAGGCACAAAAAGTGTACACCCCTGAGATTTAAAGATGGATACCTCAATCAAAACATACTTGAAAAGATTCACCTTTTCCAGACTACAATGTTTAGTCTCTAGTGTAGATTTCCAGGGTCAAACCACTTAAACTTAGTGTGAACTCGGCAGATAGGTAAGTTGATTTGTCATTGACCGGTACAGCAATGTAATGATAGTTCATGTAATCACTTAATGATCTATGTCAATGGATGACCCTATGACCCACAGACTGAGAAATTGCTTACAAGGCAAAAGGATTCTGTTTACCCATCCTTACCCCAATAAGGCTCAAAAAAGAATCTATACCTAGACCCTCCAAGGGTATCAAAATTTCAGGCCCCAGCTTTTTTTTGGTGTTTCAGGGGCACAAATTTCACACCCCCGGAGGATTCAGGTAGATATGATTTGATGATTTGATGATGTGTTGTTTGTTTAAGGTGATTATTTACGGATTCTACCATGGTAAATCACAATTGTTCACCACCATTTGGGGATGTTTTTTCATTTTTTGCAACCACCGAATAAGCAAATCCAAGTGATGGGAACAAGAGCATCAATGACAAGACTTCCAAGATGATGAATGTCCAACTGGAAATGGGTGACCAATTACTACACTACAACACTGCCAATAATATACGAAACAAACTGTTCAAGCAAATACTAAAGCGTGTGCCTACATTTAGTTGATTTCTTTGATGGTGGTGTATTTACATACATCTCTAGGGAAACAATTTTGTTTTTGTTGATGATTTCTCTTTTCGTTCAAAGAGTTTATTGGTGCATTGCGATATACATTTGCTGCATACTACATGTGAGAATGTCTCATAATTTTTGTAGTGTCTCCAAAGAGCCCTAACCAACATCACGGCATGTCAGGACAGCCTTGAAACCTTCCCTTTGAGTGATTCTTCCATTGAAAAGAAATGGACTATGTTTGGTGATTTGGTGGAGGAAGACGTCAACATGGTTGAACCTTTGAAAATTGTTTGCCCCACCCCAACACGCCTCCATAGTGCAACAAACAAATGATGAACTTGGCCTCGGTTTTCCCAGGAGGCGCGGCGGGCGACGATGACCTTTACTCCCAGCAACTTCGCGTTCAAGGGAGAGGAAGAGAGGTGGAAGAATCTGATGGTTGTCATTGGTCTGTTAAGTTAATTTGATACTAGGTGGTGGTTTCAAACACTTTTTATTTTCACCCCTACTTGGGGAAATGATCCTATTTGACTAATGTTTTTCAAATGGGTTGCAACCACCAACCAGGATATGTTTTGTGAAAAGATGACTGAAATTTGGAGGGACGAATAGGACAATCTTCCCATTGTAGTTTGGGACTTGTCCGAGTTTCAAGATTTGATGCGATGATTTGCTGTTTCATTGGTTCTCGATTGGAGGGGGGTCTCAATGGTATACCTGAAGGTTTAAAGACATAGTTGTGCCTCTGAAACTACCTCGATCTTCCAGGGGATGCTGAATGGGTGATAAGGCAAGCACCATTCTATGTTTTGGACTTTCTGGACGAACCACACCGACCAACTTTTTTTTTTGGCGACACGGCAAGAGTAACAGGCTCGTAAGCAAGTAGTTATGCATGTGGGTCAATTATTGCATCATTACGTGTGACTCTCAATGTTGGAAGGAGGCCCTCCAGAGAAACATCAAGCATTATATAGTGGGAGAGGGCCCGGCTATCATGATTCTTGCTGGCTCCTTTTTAGCGTGAAGAAAAACACGTTTGATGGTTGAAACACCTGCACTTCGATGGAGGCCAGGAATGAATCAACAATATCATTGTGTATGAGTCCACCCAAAATAAAGAGTCCTTAAAAGGTCTAGACCAAAAATCCCGTGGTATTTGTGACCACAATGAATCCTTTCAGAGAGGGCCATAATGACAGTTCACAGCCCCAAGTACCTAGTCTTACAACTTACAACCTTTTATGCCTATTTTTGGACCCAAATTGGGGTCTTCCTTTAAGACTTTTGTGACCATGCAACCCCCCCTAAAACAAAAACAGACTGCATTTTTGCTAATAGGACACTAATCTATTTGTTGAAGTCTTGAGACAATATGTATTAAACAAACCCTGAAAATTGAACCTAAGATCATTCTTTGACTTACCTTACTCTTCCTGACTTAGCCAAGATGTTTTTGCTTTGTCAAGGTAACTCACCTCACAATGTCCGTTGTCCTTCGGATATGGAGTTGAGTGCCATTTCCTTCAGCTCGCAGTTGCTACTGGACGTGGTACCTTGGAGCTTCCCAAGAGGAAAGGAATTCATCTTCCAATCGTCACGTCTAAGGGGCGGAACTGTTAGTTTCAGGGAGGGTATTATATATTTTTGTTTGGTTTGAGTGGGGTTTGGGCCTGGGTGGTAGTGGTGAGTTGTTCAAGGTTTTTGTTGAGACCTTTTTGTTTGAAGAAAGGAAACAGGGGTGGTGAAAAGTAGATCTTAGCTATCTATTATGATATTTGATATTTTTCAAAGGATATACACACATGTGCTCATGTACTGACTTGGATTTGTTTTGGATAGCTTCTATATACGTAGTTCTTACTCTAGGGGTTGCATGCTTTGTTTTATTCCCTTTTGAGGACGTTTGTTTTTCAGTGGGTAGCGATCACGGCCAACTTCGCGGCGACCGTCATTCATTTTTATATTGCCTGGTACTGTAGTACCCTTTTAGAAAAAACTCCCCAGAAGGAATTTTACATGAGGCTTGCTTAAAGTTTGTCACCGTTTTGAAACTGGCTTCAGGTTGTTTGCATTTGGTATACCTTATCCAGGTCAGTCAACACACACATGTTTGAGAGATATGATACCAAGGATTGCTTTTGAACCGACTGTTCCACCAGTTCAGGTTCTGTCTTTGGTTCTACACTCTCAGAAGGACAGGGTGGGCACGTTTGTCCTAGCAGTAGCAGTAGCCTTGTAAGTTATGTTTCGTTGAATTACTGTTGCATGAGACCAATATGTTCCAACACAAATGTATTATATAATGTATATATATATATGTATATTGGAGATGTCTCATGCAATTACCATCATGTATTAACCACTGTTTTTTATTCAAACCAAAAAAACAAGTAAAAACAAATGTTTTTCTTTTTGTGAGTTGTTGTTAGGATTGGCAACACAAACCCCTCCCCTTAAATGAATTGAGACCACAGGCTTGGAAGGATACTGAAAAAACATCACCAACAAAATCTGATCTTCCGTTCTCTTCTTTTTGGGGCTTCAAAAATGATGAGCGCCGCAATACCTGGGGAGTTTGGAGATATATAGACCTTTGATTTGTTTGCACATGGACAGGAAGAAAAACTTCTGAACATGTGGAAGCGTGGAATGATTGCTTTTCCGTAGTTGAAATTTCTTGCAACATAATTTCCGGATTCCTGTTTCTTCAAACTTATCATGTTTCGAATATTTAGGGTGATAACATTGAATTTTACAGGGTGTATAGTTTCTTGTCATGATCATCAAGCAATTCAAAACAAGCATCACCAAACGTGCCCCCTTCCAGGAGAATATCCGCAGCCGTATGACCGATGAGTCTGAGAAGAAGTTGATCAGTGCTGATGTGTCGACAAAGGCGGGGTTGGGTGGAAGGGGCTTGATGGTGAAACTCAATGTGATACTGTTAATGGAAGAAATCCTGCACCAGTTGATAGGTAGCTTTTCCCATTATTTGCACGGTTTTGTACATCCAAGGTGGTGTAGGATTTCTTCCATCAACAGTAATGTGGGGGTCATTAAATGATACCCATTTTGGGAGGATGAGACAGTTGAAATTTCACGTGGGGGAATGATGTGAAACACTCGGGCCTGTTTCATTGAACATCATCCTTTTTGGGGGAATCAAACTTGATGGGAACAATCTTATCCCGGCAAATTTGAGGGAGTCCCATGTTCCGAATTTCAAAAAGTGCATGCAGTTTGGGTTGGTTTTTTATAATGAGGAAGATGACGTAGCAGTTTGGTTCCCCACCGATTTGGTTGTGTTGGACCGTTGGAGTTTAGGAAATTCCAACACTTAAAATTCCAGCCACCCATCTGCGAGTTCGATACGGATTCCAGCCACAGACCCGACAGAACATAGTGAAACCAATGGAAACATAGGAAAAACCAATGCCGTTCCGGAACACCAATCTAGAACATGCAAGCCGTACATGCATGTTGGTATATATTTAAATACACATGATGTACTACGGTGAATCAGAGCAATGTCACGCCATCCTTCACCGCAAAAAGTGTTGCTCCCTCACAGATGGGTGGAAATTGTGATTAAAATCCAGGTCAACATGCTGGCTGTTAGTTTGTGTTGGTACAAAAATGTTGGGAAACGTTCTTAGTGTTTGTTGTGCTTTCCTTTGGACGTTTTCTTGGAAGTGCATGTTCTTTGAAACGGACTCCGTTTGTGAAACCACCGCAGGACCCAGCCCCTAACGGCACCGTTGGAGCTGTGCAGAGCCCGCTATCACTTCCAGCGTCGGAGATGGAGGTCTGCAACAGCCAAAAGGTGGCCGATTTGTAAGGGGCCATGAATCAATCCATACATGCTTACTTGGCCCATGGAAAAAAACTTTCAAACTTTTTGGGGATTACACTACTTTAGTAGGGAAAATGAAGATTAAAAACTTTTGTTTCAGGGTTCCATTCGCTAAGTGAGCAATGGGAGTTGCGTCATCAACTTTCCAGGTGGTGTACCCATGCTTGAGGGGATCAAACAATGCACATGTATGGTAAATTTCAGGAATGTCCTACATAATTTTAGTGCATTGTTTGATTTGTTTGGGTTGGCAAGATCATGACCTGTGAAAGATGGGAGGATGAAAGGACAAACAAAACCACCTGCGTGGCAGGTTTCGAGATGAGAAGGACATCCCTTCCTCCAAGAAAGGAATCAACACAGAAACATGTTTTAAAGGAACATATAATCCGCTTGAAAAAGGCATTTGATTGGTGTGTCTATTTTGGGAAATTACATATCCTAATTGTTCTTCCCTTTTGTTTAATCCTTTTCCACAGTCAACCTTAAAGCGTCCCAGAACTATCTAGGTATTTTGATGACGTGACTTTCAAGAATTGCCTTAAAACAGTTCATGCCATTTCTTGTGTGGCGAACTGTGGTTATCCACGCCACATGTTCACGAGATATGTGTGTCACATTCGACAAGCCACCTGTTTTTTTATGGCTTGTCTTCACCCATCGAACTCCATTTTTTCAACCGCAACTCGGGAAAGGACGTGGAGAATGTGGTGCTTCCTAAAGCCATGGAGGGAGTTAAGATGGATTCCGAAGCTGCGGAAGTCGAAGAATCGGAGGGAAAAGAAGCGGAGCAGGTGGGGTGAAGTTTCAAGGATACCCCGACAAACCCCAAAGTTTTTCACGAAGGATTTACCTGAAGCCGGGGCAACCATTAAAAATGGAAGGAGATTCCAACCGGCTTTGGTTTCAACCATGTTTTCTGGATTTCATGTTAAAGTTAGAGAGCGTATAAGTTGGGACTTTGGACTCAGACAAAAAAAACTGGTGTTGGATCAAAGTTTCTGGACCCGAAATTTTTCAACGGGGTTTTTCAACAAAGTTTTTTTTGTTGTTTTAAATGGAAGTATCAAATTGAAACATATATGCACGCATTTAACATAGAACCGGACCCTTTATTGTAAATATATATATATATAATTGATATTATATATCATGTTGAATATATACATATCATTATCTGTACATGTTCCTATTGAATAATTGAGATCTCAGCAAAAAAACAATTCATCTATACGAGTCTAAAGGTACTTTGCACCAGTATGGGAAACTGTGGAAAACTCCGATGACTTTTGATTGGGGATTGTAAGGATGACCAGTTCATACATGATATGTAGGTATTTGATGGTCTCTGACATATGTTACTAGAGGTAGTAAATCCTTTACCAGGTCGATTTAATAGTAAATGTGGTTATCCTGTGTGGTTACTGATATACTATAGGCCTGGTTATACTACAAGGATCAGGGTTACAACCTCCAGTTCAGTCAAGTCGTCATCCTGTTGACACGTCGTTTCCTGTTGACACCATTGGGAAAATGGTGGTACCCATTGGATGGTACCCTTAATAAATCTTAATAATCAACCCGATATACACCTTATATAATGGGTATTTATTGGGTATATGTCCCTTTTAAGGGGCTCCTTGGAAAACAACGAGGGGCCCTCCATCTCAGGGGTTTTCCCATCATTTTCCACCAGGCACATGAAATGATTGCCTCAGTGAGCGAGGATATTGTGACAGCCAGGGAGTCACTTCGGAAGCAGAGGTAGTTGTCACGGTTGACAACATGTTGATAAAAGAACCCCCCCCAAAGTAAATTATATCAATAGTGACACGAAATGCGGGAAATAACACCAAAACAACCTTGAAATATAGTGGTAACCATGTCAGGCCTTCTGAATTCCCTGGAAATGATTTATGTAACGCTTCTTTATTAAATGTTCATCAGAAACCATTGGGTTTCATGTCTAATTATTTTTGGAGTTCATTTTGAAACACTACCCACATGTAGGTGCAGGCCAAACAAAAAAACACTGCGTTCCTTCCACACGCAATGCAATGATTGGACTTGGCAATATCCAAGAGAAAGGCATCATCATAAATCACTTGATGTTCGTCGTATTTGTAATCCTTGATGTACCATAGAATTTTGCTGATAGGAACTAAACTGTGCTTCTTTTCACCTCCTTCAGTCCTTACGTAGGGTTGAGATATCTGAGAACCCGACGGTCCTCAAATCTGAACTGGGGAAACCCTACACCGACAGTCCTGTCTTTAGACACCGCTGAAACAAACCAGGAGTTGTCATAGGTCATAGTTCGCCAAGTCTTGTCTCGTTCGTGGTTTGGTTTAAACATATTGCTGTACGTTGTTGCAAGATGTGAAGTGACTACTAAGAAAAAGCGTGTATGTATGTATGTATACATTCAAGAAATATTTACAGTACACATATACATTGGCCTGGGCAGTTTGAGCTCAAGATGCTGTTTGACCATTCAAGAAGCACAACGAAAGGTTTTTTTCTTGCACAGATTCAGATTAGCATGTAGATTGCATGCCCTACTGTACACTTGTTCTCGTGCTTGCTATGTTCTATCTACATATATAGTATTATATATATATATATACATATGTTTGCATATGGACCTACATTTGGTCGAGTCTCTCAAACATATGGACCCTGAATTCCATCGGTGTTCAACACAATCGTATCATTTCAAGGCAACATCGGCGGTCACAATGGTCAGAACAGAGTGTTCTGTTTACGAACATCCATGATCAATTGCAGCGTCGGCCCGACCAATAATCATCAAATATAGAACATAATTTGTTTTGACTTCTTTAAAAATCATCTATGAATTAAGCCACGGGTAATTCCAAACGTGTTTTTTTTTAAACATCCTGTGCAAAAAAATCTGAGGAAAGATGTTGAAGCGATCACTGATCTTCAGCAACCTGAAGTGACAGGAGGCTTATTCACCACCTCATGGAGCTGCTGCGGTTAGTGAAATCTCAAGAGATTTGATCAACCAAAATGGCAAGGAAAGGTAGCAACAGGAAACAAACAGAGAAAAAAAAAAGTGCCTCGGATTTTTTTTTGTGCGGAAGCGAGCTGTTTGGTTGTTTTTTTGGAGCCAGGTATCTATTAACTGGACTGGGATGGACTGGGCTTTCCGGGAAGACTAGGTTTGGATTTGGAAAATTACCACCAGAGATAGCAACCTCAGCTTGTGCTTCTCTCGAGAAATCATCACCTTTCGAAATGGCCAAACATTTAGGGTTAGGAGATTCACAGAGCCAGCATTGAAGCAAAACAACAGCCTTTATTCACAGAAAACATGGCAAGAATTCCATTAACTAACCGGTTTTTGAAGTATCTCCAAATTATGGCTGAATCCCAACTACCAACTAAAAACATCACCGTTTTTACCACGGAAAAAATAAAATATAAACAAACTCCTGAAGGGTTGTGAAACCACAAATGCTATTGGGGTGGGTTTTTTATTTCTGGTCTGAGACTGGAAGGGTTGCCACCCTCCAGAGATCTCTGTTCGGGTAAACTGTACCAGATGGAATCTTTGCTCACCGGTGTGTGAGCAAAGAATTGTAAGCAAAAAAAGCCGACAACAAGAATCATTCGGGCATTTCAGAACAGAAAGTTTCGGTTTCGTTCCGAAGGGGCAACCGTTGCCAAGCAACAAATAAATCTGGCATAAACTTATGATGATTGAAGCAAACACTTGAAAAGGATGGCACCTAAGAAAGAGTTAATCAAGGTCTTAAGGTCACAGTATGGCAACTTGCGAAATCAGTTCAACAGGGTCATATATCTCACTATCATTCATCTTGGATTTGTTTTTGTTGGTGTTTTTTTTTAAACGTATTCTACCATGTTAAATCACCATTTTTCAGCACCATTCAGGGAATATGTTTCATTTTTGTTCAACCACCGTTTCCAATCAAATCAAATGTCATGGGACTGAACTGTCAACCGCCGTTGGAACTTCTTGGTGAAAAACTCAGTCTGTCGAGATTTGTTGGTAAAGAAAGATGTGAAAGTTCCATAGTTCCAACAGAAAAAAAAAATCAGATTCAAAAACAGCGTTTAGGACCACAATTGCATCTGGAAGTTTTTGGTTTAAAGATTACAGAAAACCCCAAGGGTGCAATCCTTGGCTTAAACCATGACGTCAGAGCAAAATTCACAAATATATGAGAATCCACCCAAATTCAAGTACTGGCCCAACATTGCAGGGGTGGAGGTTGGTCAAATATGGTAATTTACCCAGAATCACTTGCTTCACAATATATAGACTGTAGCTTCGTTTTGCTTTGAAGTTAGCATGTTCTCCTCGTTTCGCCATTGTTTTCTTCTTCCGCGCGTTCTCTTAGACTGCCTGTGAATGCCGCAGAATTTGATGCCCACAGGATGCGAGATTTGAGGATACATGTATAAGTTGTGATCAAGATGGTAGAACTATCCATTTTTATCCAGAATTGATTCTACCGTTAGAGAACTAAAAAAAGCAAGAATCGTCTATCAGAATGCCTGGAAAACAGCGTCAATTTTGGGTGTTGTGAGGTGACCACTTGCAATACACCGATACACCGACGGGTCCACGATGAAATGCATGGAAAGAGATGTCCATGTGAATTAAGGTCCATTTAGGTCAGTATAAACATACAATAGATATATTATATTATTGTTATTATACCATATATATATAGATTTGATAGTATAAAGGTTTGATATTATACCATATAAACATATTTACATCAGTATAAAGATTTGATATTATACCATACATAGGCTGGGCCAAAAATCTTCACATGTGGCCAGCATTTCCAGAAGTTTGTGCTTTCAAACACGTTTCGTTCACAGAAGAATCATGCCGAATTCCAAAAAACGTACCTGGCTCTTACGGACGGGGGGTCACATGAAACGGTAGGTTGTGAAACGACGGTGGTGCTTTGTGGCATTGAAATAACCCCCCTCACTTTGGTACAGTTGGTGCCCAATCCTAAGTCAAGATACACCCCCCGAGATTAACGGCTTGGTTCAGATGACTTCCCTTTTCCAGGGGTGTATTCTGAGGTGAACCAGTGTTAATCTTCTGGGGTGTAGCAAATAATAAGCATACATAAAAACTAGGTGGTGGTTTCAAAAATTTATTATTTTCATCCCTACCTGGGGAAATGATCCAATTTGACTAATATTTTTCAAATGGGTTGAAACCACCTAGAAAACAAAGAAAAAAAGATGCGATAATATGCAAATTCTGAGTTTTTGCCAGTGGCGGTTTCAAGGTTGGCCATCGCATCCAAACCTACCCCACATGAAAAAACCTTTGGCCACTTGTAGGAAAACCCAGCTTCCGACACTTGGGGTGCATGTAAAAGGAAACACACACACACACCAAACAAGCTGATTGTGTTGAGTCTTCGAGTCATATATTTTGTCATATTTTCTCCATCATGTTTAGATTCAAGTTGGTGAGCTATCTTGATACCTCTCTTGAAATGGTCATCAACGGATTCACCACTTGCTTCAGGTGTTTTTTTTAAGGATCCACATTCACCTCTAGAATCCAATGATTTTTTGAGAATGGTCATCGAACAGAAACATGATGTGTTTGGGATGGAGCATCCACACGTTCAGGGCGGCTACAAAACTCTTCATTTAAGGACTCCGTTTTGCAACACTAAAGGGATCTAGCCAATTACACTCTGGTAAACTCAGATAGCTGGCTGTGAAATCCACCGTGAATGAGGGTATAGTAATTTGCCCAGATTGTTATTTTGTTTCAACAAGGTTTTGTTTTGTCAGGCTCAAGCACCAACCAACATGCTCAGCAAATCACGATTGGTACACCACCAGATTGAAAGGATTCAAGGAAACCAAAAAAAGTTACCATCAACAACTGTCTTCGTGATCTTTGAGGTAATTCCTTAAGTGATGCCTTGAGAACAGTCAGGCTGGACACCGCGTGTGTGAAACTTCCGGAACGATTGTCCAGGTTCTGAACCATATTTGGCTTCACTAGTATAGGATTTGTCTAAAGATAATACCAATGGTAACATGGTTGCGGAAGCTTTTCGGACATGCGATGTTCGCAAAATGATACCACAGCTCAGCCAACATATCTTGTTGGGCCCTATGAAAGTAGAATGTGTTCCGTCTCAACATTTATGAACCATCAACAGTACTCAAAAAAATATACGCAATAAATACCCACTATATAAGGTGTTTATGGGGTTGAGTAACAAACTGTTAGCAATGATTTGAAACAATTGTACAACAACTGAAACAAACTGTATTAGCATCACGTATAGACAGTAATTGGCAATCAGTTGATAATTACATCAACCGTGTCACTTACACCGCAACTCGTGAAAGTAGATGGCTAGCCACTCCCAAAAAGGTGGCGATTTGTAAGGGGCCATGATAAAGCCATACATGGGAGTGGCTAGCCATCTACTTTCCACCTTTGGACCCCAAAACCCATGAGAAATGAAGGTTTTACACCCCCAAAATATGGTTTATACCGTATATACCCCCCAAAAATGAAGGTTCCCATGGCAGGTTGTAGAACCTTTACCAATCGTGAAACGACACGTTGGAAGGCCAGCCTTGAAGGCTCCTTCCAGCGCTCCGTTGCCGAAGACTGCAAGCAGGTGAGGTGACGAAGACGAAGACGAAGGGAAGGGTAGATGAGAGAAATTTATCCACGCCCCCTGAAAATGAATGGGTGTTTCCTAAAATGGTGGTACCCCCAAATGATGCATTGTTATTGTACATTGTGTATGATTATTTTGTTGTTATCTAGGTGGTGGTTTCAAATATTTTTTATGTTCATCCCTATTTGGGGAAGATTCCCATTTTGACGATCATATTTTTCAAAGGGGTTGAAACCACCAACTAGTAAATGAATGTCCCCGCAAAAAAGGCACCCATTTTCAAAAGGAAATTGAATCTTCCGACCATTGATTATCAAGATGTTTTTTTTTTTCCGGGAGAATAATCAAAGCAACTTTAGCCATTTAGATTGAGAAGTGGGTCTTGGGGAAAGATTTTGGTGTTTTGATTTTTGTTGCAGTTGTTCTATATTTTTCGGGTTGGCGGATGATGACGTGGTGGCTTATAGTGACCAATTGAAGCAGAATTTATGAGGTGATGCAGGGGGAAAGGGTCCATCGCTGAAAGACCAACCAATATCAACCAGAGCCTTGACATCTACAGAAATGTGATGCTTGATTTCATAGATTTGGAACATAGTTTTGAGCAAATTGAAAGCATTTGACATGTTGAAAGTCCATGAAGATTGAAACGCATCCTTTCTATCAACCCACCGAAGATAGTTTGTGTGTATGGTACATAACATACATCTCCACTACTCGCATCCGTTGTTTAGTTTGATTTGCCAGCCTCAGTCAATCAGGAAAGTCTCCAGGGGAAATGTGGAAATGTATATTCCTTTTTCAGTTTGTGTTGGAGTAGGGCTTCTCTTTTCCCATAGGATCCATGTATAGCAAATTTACTGACGTTTGGTTGATTTTTCTGGTAAATGTAGGTAGATATATATACTATATTCATGAATCCTTAATTTGAAAAGACTCCCATTCATTTTCTGTTGATAGATCCAAAATTTGGGTCATCACCATTCATAGGGAAAATGTTGATTGGGTATATCCCCTTTTAAAGGGCTCCAACAGGGGGGGTTCTCACCGTTAGGGGCCCTCCATCCCAAGGGTTTTCCCATCATTTTCCGTATGAACCATGCTCCAGGCCACAAAGGCCAAGTAGCTTCAGGGGAACCAAACCGCAAACGGCGGCACCAGCACCAGTACCCAGCACCTTGGTCTAGCACTATCGGATATCCCTGGATTTCGCCTCGCCTGCAAGTTGAAAAAATGGTGGGTTCCTTTTGGATGATGGTAAACCTTACATATTTGAAAAAATAGGTGGTTCGATAAACCATTGAAAAATGGTAGTTATTAGTATAAACCAACCTATAAAACCAACTTCCAGGGAGTATCCGGATGTTATCCGATCATACCTCCTGAGGTGGTTCCGGTGTTTGGATGTCTAAGGGGTATGTACGATAAGAGCAGTAAACTCTACGTTCATCACCCGTAAGTTGTGATAAATATAGAGATTTGTTTTTCCTACCTCCAATTAAAGATGGTTCAGTGGCGAAAAAATTCTATATTGTAATATTAATCACCCAAACGTTGTGTTTGTTATTTTGGGTTCGACCATTGAAATTTGCATCCACATATCCGGTCCCAGTTCTGTACGGGACTTTGGGAAAGCATGTGTGATTTGTATTAGATGCACAGATAGACCAATCCCAATGGTAATTTTCAAGATATGGCGTGTTGAAGACACTGTGGTGATTTTTCAAGAGGTGGATATACTTTAATCTTCCTCGTTAGTTAGGCCCTCAGATCGATATATGATTTTGTATAACTATCCCTAGGAATCAACCGTCATATTCTCAGCTGATGATTGGGATGTCCGATCACCTCTGAAACGCATGGTACTTAGCTTCCATTACCATTCTGAGGTTCGGTGATTGGATCCCTCGGGTTATAGATTTGATATAGTTGTTGAATTTTTGTGTGAAGATTGCTCCAAATTCATACCCGGCGTTTTGAAACCTTTTTGTTCAAATGAGTTAGGGTTTTCTCCAGGGACCCCCAAGAGTGGGACAACCTTCCCAAAAGCTTCATATACCATTCCCATACTTCAAGGGATTCTTTTGGGAGCGGTATGGAAGTAGTATGGGGTCCCTTGAATAAGGGCAAGCGATACCTCCAGAACGAGTACAGATTGACGATACCTCCATGACCCCTTCACCTCAAGTGAAGGTATTCACACACACACACACATGCAAGTAGAATGTAGATGATAGCTGGTATGGCTGTATGGCTTAAAGACAGGTACTCCGTAATCCTGTAAAGCTACCTTGTAAGATTTGATCAATCAGGAGCCAAAAATGCCTTCATTTTGGGTATGGCACCCGGCTAAGGTACATGTCCTGGGATCCAAGGTGCACCACTTTCGGTAGCAGTGCGGCGTCAAGTTCTAAGCACGGCGCGTGCCTACTTGTCAGAGAAGCAGGAGGAAAGAAGACCTGGAGATCGACTTGGGTTGAGAGACTTGGACTGAAAATTGGGTGAGTTCAACCTGAAAACCTGAAAAAGTTGATCCAACACAACTGGGTCATGTTCACAGCTCCCAAAGAAAATTGAGGAAGCGTTCCTAGGTGTTCCATATGTTTCCAAACGGGCTGTGAACGACACTGAGAACTGGAGGATGAAATCACACTCCATTAAGCCTAGTTGCTTGGTCATTGAGCCATAGCAAAAGCATATGAATTTACTTGGATCAACAACCGCCTAGCATACATTCCTGAATAAACCAAGATAGCTGCCCGGAACATCCTCATGTCTCTTTACGAATTATGCATCTGCTAAATTTTCCAGCGAAAGCGAAACAATACATTTGAATACCAGTGCTTTTTGTGGTGTTCTCCATTAGCGGATGAGAGTTAGTTGCTTGGTGACAACAAGATGATATCAGGTGAAATGAAGGAATTCTGCGGACATGCATTATTTACTTGACTGATTATGCCACAGGTGATGTCATGTGCCCTTTAGATGTGCCAACTGTGTGCAACTCACAAGATTTTCAGATTCTCCAATGTTGATCCAATGCACTTTTTGTGTATGTGTGTTTCTCATATTGCCAGCTTCTTCCTTAAATGATGTTTTTCTCATATGGGAGGTCATCAATGAAGCCATTAGAACATGTCACTTCGAATAGTTGCGGGGGCTGGGGGGTCCCTTTCACCCGATGGTGGCATCCGCGAAAAACGCCCAGAATGTGCTTTCTTGGCTTCCAGACGAACATCAAAGGCTTCCCGTTTCATACGTATCTTGAATCTGTTTAAAAGGCGTTGTTTGTTGTTTTCTAATGTTTTTGGAAATGAATATCCCCTGAACATCAATGGTTGGAAGATGTACTGTATATGTCGTATTGAAATAGTCCCTTTTTAGGGAACATGCTGTTAGTTTCAGGGAGGGTAAGCTTTGGTAGGTTGATTCTGGTTGATGTATCTACCAGGGAGGTCTTGGGGGGATAATTTTCTGGCACCTTTTGACAAAACAGGAATCCCTCAAACAATCTTTTAGAAACCCTCAAACAAAAACAAACTGGGTTCTGTAAGAACAAGGGGGTTTTGACTGATATGTTTGTTTATGTAATTATTTACTTCATCATGCTTGTTCCCAAGTTCCATGGAAAGTTGAGAAGGTCAACAATGAGATTTGAACATGTTCCATGACGTGAAATGGAACCACAGAAATCGATGGTTTAGGATGAGGGCAAAATCCCTCCAACATGACATTACAGGTACACCCCCAGAGTTTAACATAGCCCCCAAAAAATCCATCTTGCCAAAAGGAAAGAATCGCCTTCCAAGCACCATCTTTCAGGGGCTATGTTGATTTTTTTGGGGGAGGGATCGGTGAATCATAGCCACTCATGCAGGGTTTCGGGATCGGTGCTTATCCTTCCCAAAATGAATGTCATGATGTTGGTAAATCTTTGACAACATCTGAAAAATGTGAAGGTACTCAGGATTGCTTAGTGCTAATATGTAAGACATGCCCGCAATCAGGATGCTCTTTTCCAAACGCATCCTCAAAAGTGGGAAAAGGGAACTAAACTCATTTTTTCATTTGTTTGGCCCCATTTTCCACTGAACCATGATGGTAGGCGGAGTATATGGATTAAGGATTTGGTGATTTGTGAAGTTAAAAGATTGTTGAATCCGTTGAATTTACGAACCCAACGAGGCCCATTGAAATGAAGGGGTTGGTCCCCGGAAGAAGTCCGTGACCTCCACGGGTTGGCAATTTTGGGCCATGTTCCCACTGTTTCTATTGTTTGAGGAAGGCTGCCCCCTAATCTTCACCACCCAGTTGGTCAAAGGTAGATGTAGCAGGTATCCATAAATGATATCCAATAAAAGCCAGCTTGGTAAATGATTGGGTAAGTTCTTAGAAAACCAGATTGCTGACAGAAAAGGGGCCAACATGTACATAGGGAATCCACCGCAAGGATAGCCTTTAACTTTATCAATGGATGTTGAGCGTATTTTGTGGCGGATGTTTTTTACAATTCAATTCAGGTCTAGTTGTTTTTACAATTTGCAGATTCTCTGAATTTAGTGAGAAACCTTTCTCTCAGTGATGAGGGATCAACCAGTCCTATTTGTGTGAAGGGTTTCAGTTTCCATAGTTTTTGCATTTGGCATTACAATGCCATTATCATAGATGGTCATGTCATCGCCCAATCTCCGTTTTTCTGCAGGAAATCTCAAGGAGAATGCCATCGAACAGAAGCTGCTTGCAATGCAATCTCGCATGCAGAATCCCGACGAGGAGGAGGAAGCAGTCGGCCCGGATCAAATGTTGGATGAAGCATGTCAACTAGCGGCGCAATTGCATGAGCTCTCCAATAATGAAAGCATCTATGGCTGGAAGCAATATGTCAAATTTGGATGTGGATGTGAAATACAGGGGGGTATCCCACCCAAAGAATTTTACACCTAGTTAACTTCAGATGTTGGCTTTTGGGGTTGGTAAATTCTTGTAATTTGATCATAGATCTTTGACCTAGGATATCTTTTAATTTACTTGGATGTCTCCCTCAAGATTTGAACACTCAAAGATCCATTTCGAACAAATTGTTCAAGTTGTTTATCTTGATGCTGATTGTTTTTTTTACTGTAGTTGATTTTTAAGTTTTGAAGTTCCCCCGTACCGTTTGACTCAACTGGCCAACCAGTTGAGATGGCTTTTCAAAGGATACGGGTTGTAGATCAGTTTCTTCAGGCTCCTCCTTTGTGGCTCAGTAGGGCCCAGATCTTGTGATCATTTGTGATACACACAGATGTTGCCAAGCTGTTCTTTTGCCAAGTTTTTCCAGCTTTTCTCACCGCAGTTTCTATCATGCTATCCTGACATGATGCGATTTCATTCTGTGGGGTTATAGGTGTGTTTGCAAAAACAAGTGCATACACATATTCAACAAATATGAATGAGTAGACACTAAGACTATACACCTCGAATTATCATTGCTTATGTACGTATGTATGTATGTATGTATGAATGAATGAATGAATGAATGAATGAATGAATGAATGAATGAATGAATGAATGAATGAATGAATGTTTTGCATATACACATATCATATCTATGTACCATTTTATGTACACACCATCCATGCATATTTTGATATAAATGTACATGAATTTATTTACATAGATTTATATATACGTATCTTACGTATCATATATATATATATAAGGTTTTTTATTTTAGACAATATATATATATATCAATATAGCATGTATTTAATTCTAGATATGCATATAATTGATGTATATCCATAAACACGGTTAGTTTTAGTAGCTCCTCGAGTCTTCGGACATTTCCATCGGATCAATGAGTTTCATTTGTTTGCACCGAGGTATTAATCTGGAAATCAACAAGATTGCTGAATCCATCACAGCTCCTGGAAGTGCATGTGAAAAGGGGAATAATGTATGGATATACGATATACGGTATATATATATATACATACAGGTTTATGACATGATTTTGGCACATATCATGTGTATATGTATATGTACATGCAAATTTGATGTGTGTACATCTATAAATACGTTTGGTGAGCGTGTTTAAAAGCCCTCAATTTGGATATGATTTTTTTAGATTGATTACAGGATATGAAGGCAATACTGCACTGCTCTGTAGATCAAGCTCTGAAAAGCACAATGATTTCTGTCTAGCTTCAGCCAGATGATTGAACACGTCTAAAGAAAATGTGTTGGTCAAGTGTCAGTGTAATCATGGATACGGGGCTTCGAGTTTTTGGTCAGGATAGATGTATATACTGGGTTTGGTTGCATTGTCATAAGTTTGTTCAACAAATCAGCATGAAGGATTGTTTCGCATGTAGTTCATATGATGTGACAATAGGGTTTATAGGGGATTATACTACCCTGTGTGGGGATTATGATAAACCATTATAAGAATCCCTGTAGTATAAGGGAACGTACTGTAATATGTTTTTTTTTTCTCGTGGCTCATTTGAGTCACATCCAGATGCCCTTTCCGGGATTTACAGGCATTTGTCCCGCCTGTTGGCCACTCGAAATGGAATGAACATGTAAGGGATTGTTTCCCCAAATCCCCTTAATTCACTAGGTGGTGGTTTCAAACATTTTTTATGTTCACCCCCATTTGGGGAAGATTTCCAATTTGACACTAATTTGACTAATATTTGTCAGATGGGTTGGTTCAACCACCAACCAGTTCAGGTTTAGGAATTATAGTGATTTGCATTTGAGATAATGAAGACCTGATGTCCATGAAAACCCTATGTTGCACCATTTTTTCAGTGATGAAAAGCTATACCATTTTTTAGATCAGACAGATGTTCAGGTCCAGGTTGCGGACGCACCGAAAAAAACTTGGTTGGTGGTTTTGGATTGATAGGTGACAAAACTACCTGCAGTATTTATAAAGACTTGAGGATTAGTTCATATACCTTTCTTCCGGAGACCTTTACCTAGGCTTACATTACATGTTTGTATCTTGTACTCTTTGGCGTTTGGGTACCTGCACTCAGGTTTGCACAAATCTTTTGAACAATTTGCACGCCACGGGCCTTTCTCATACACTTCATTTAGATCAAATTGCAGCAGGTTTGACCCTTGGCCAAATTGATCCAGTTCTGAGTGGATGTTGCCTTCTGTTGCAGGACGCAACAGTAGCCAAATCGAGAAGAATAGATAGACAAGACTTGACAAAACATGCAAACATATCCGCAATCTGCAACAATTGAGGTTCAGAGGATGAGTATTCCTTCCTCATGTTTTTTGCGCAACTAAGCATTGTTCTATTCCTCAATCTCGCCAGGAAGAAGGGGTGGATTTTTGTTGTTTGGAGACTCTAAAGCTGGATAAAAATCAGCCCTGAAAAAGGACCAGCAACTCATCCTTTTTTTGTTGGCGTTGAATTTTTGTTGATGGACTTGTGCGAAGACGATCCAGCATTTGCTGGGGGTGATTTTGAGTGTTTCATTGATCTTTGGGGGGAGCGAATGAGCCAATGGTTGATGTATTTCCCAATCCTAAATGCTACCAAGTTGGAGCTAAATTGAACGTTGGAACAGATATCCAATCAGGGTCTTACAAGGTGGACTCCTACCGGTTATCAATGAGGTTATAGCCTTTTAAGTAGGGTTAAAACTCCGTTTTCGTCCATTTACATAGGTATTATTTCACTCCATTTATAACGATCTTTCAAGGGACACCCCACCGGCTGTACCGGTTGGACCCAAGATTGGGACGCTAAAAGAGCTGAACAGTGATCCCAAGGAATACCGTTCATGAAGGTCATGGTGTTTCCAAAGCTTTGCTTGAAGAACTTCAGAAAGATATTGCTGCAATGCGCACAGACACTGGAACTGGATTTATGCTAAAGGTTCTTTTGTGCTGTGTCCATATTTGTGTTTTTCATTATTTTTGTTTGGTTGATTATCAAGAGCGTCTTGTGTCCTATTTTCTTCAGTTGTTTGTTTTGTTGATTATATAATATGAATGTCGCTTTAAGATGCATTCAAAAAAGTCTTGACAAAGAACATGTCCCAATATATGTTAGTAAGTTCTTACAAATCACTGTCCACTACGCTATTCCTACAACACATAATGTTTGATATGTAATATGATAAATATTGATTTTATATTTATTTATCTATGTACATGTTCAGAAAGATTTGTATCCACATGTCTTGCTTTTGATACTAGATTCAAACCTAGAGGACAGTCTTGGATTTGCAGCCAGGCCATGGAATCCATGAAGATCAACACCGGCACAGTAGCACCAGTGGGGACGCGAAAATCAACACCAGTGACAGATGATGAAAGCCATCCATTGAACGCAGCTTGTTATCAGCTTTTTTCTATCAGATGTTTGATACTGGATGTGCATGGTTCTAGTGACGTGGTTGTCGATCTTCATGAGTTATATTATCTATTCCAAAAAAATACAAAGCCCTTTCCTTTTGAAATGTTTTTGTTCCTGAGAAATATTTCAAGTTTGTGGAAGTTTCATTTGTCAGTAGCAGCGTTGGCAAGTTCAAAAGGTCATTCTCTTGTTGCGAGATTTTGGGGGATGAAATGTTGATTCCGGGAATATCTTTAACAAATTTAACAACACCTGTGCTTTCATACTGGCCAGTCAAAAAATTGGGTACCAGGCTTGTGAGACTCAAAAAACGCCGGTGCTGGCTTTATTCGAGCAGTGTCCCCCCAAGAAAATAGTGAGGGCAACCGCATATTGCCAGGAATCCACACTTGGGAATGTTAGGAAGGCACAGACCTTTTTCATGTTGGTACATGTGGGATGTTTTTTTGTCATTTGTCAATATCAGCTAAGTTCTATGTTATTATGGTGCATGAAAATTGCACCTGCGGAAAACCACGGTGGTAAACACTTCACGAATCAGTACTGTAGATTTCAATAGCCGGGTACTGACTCATAAAAACGTCGACCTTCGCACAGCTTCGACTATGCAAATGGGAAGAGCTTCGGTCAGCCAACTTGTTACTGTGTTTGAAGGTCGAAACTTGTGCTGAAAGCATGTGTCCTTTGTTGGATCACTTAGAGGAGAAGACGACAATGATGCTTAGTCAGATGGTAACTCGGACGGCCGGAAGATTGTTGTTGATTCCTGAGATGCAGAGTTCAACTGTGATCTTTGTTGTTGATACATGCAGCGGTAAAAGAGGACATTGTTTTGTGACACTGAACAAATCCACAAACGTGCAGACACAACTACCTACATTGCTTCAAAGATTTAGCTTTTGCCGTTGAGACATGGCTTATTTATGCTTATTTTATATTTCCGGTGCATAGAAGTTTCTAAGGGTGATATGATGGATATGACATGAGTTGAGTTGGGATAGAACTCACATCAATCATTTTCACATGTTTTGGAGTATGTTTTTGGTCAGCATTTGTTTGTTTCGAAATTTCAGAATACTGTATCATGCTGACATGATTTGCACAAAAAAAGAAAACATAAAGCAACTGACACGTGTGTCATGTTGAATTTCTCAGGGAAACGATCTGGAAGAGACTACACAAAGTGAAGACTTTTTCAAAGATTGGGAGCCTTGGCGTTTTGGATGTTTTTTTCACAACACTTCCAGAAAAGGTGGCATTTCGGTCGGGACGTTTCGGTGGATATCAGCTTGGGAGAATCAAGTGATTTTCCTTGCTTTCGGAAACGAATTTCCAGGTTTGAGCTTTCTAGGTTGGTGGTATATTTTGAATTTGACCAAGATTAAAGGCCAAGCAAAACTCGAGAATCTGAGTGATTATAGTGTTGTTTTGTATGGGTCTGATGTTGACACAGATGTTGCTAGAATCATTTGATGTATGTAGTGTATGATTCATACATATATAATATGTATAGATTTGTATGTATTCAAATATTTATATTTATATACGTACATGGGGAAAACTCGGATCATCTAAAGATGATAATGTCATTCGATTCCTTCAAGTTTGAAGCAAACCAAACTAGTTGGGTGGTCATACACAAGTGTTGCGTCTATACTTCATCCGGTGTATGTCCTATCATCTGTCTTGAGTTTGGTTCGGCTCATTCCAGTCCTTTTGAACCAGGGAATCTCATGAGGAAAGCTCCCACTATGGTGGTTGGCTTTACATTTCTATGACGGAAAAAGCTTGTATAGATCATGATGGTTGTATCAAGTAGGCTTTACTTGATATCATGGTTGGCTTCACTTAAGTTCTGAAGGCCCAACATGTACTTTTACTTGTCAGTAAAATCCAAATGGGGGAGGAAGCAATGGCACACCCGCAATTGTGAGCTTAGCTGCATGTGTTTAATGCAAAAGTTTGCAAACAGCCAGTGTTGCAGATCTAAAGTTGGCTATGCATCTTCAGAAACCTTCTATTCTAAAAACAAAGATGATACCGATCAAGATCTCAAGTGATTGGTTTGACTCGCCGAATCTGCCAGATTTGCACAGGAAACTAGTTCATTTGAAGGCACAGCTCATTTCAAGAGCATCATAGAAAAGCCTTGAAAATGGGTGTTTTATATTTCCTTGACCTCACCCAACCAGCCTTTTGTAACTGGATGTAACTGACTACGAGATCGCCACTGCGTCAATCTCGTGAGGTTGTTTCAAGAGCTTCTGATGTAGCAGAAGCTCATGAAGACCTCAAAGATGAAGTGGACGGAACAACAGAAAGCGAGCACGAGCAAAGCGGTGGCTAGCTCCAAAGAAAGGGAAATTGTTCAATGTGAATTCCAAGTTATGGTTGTACAATGGGCAGTGGGCAGTGACTGAAATCCATTTTATGCTTTGTTGTGTTCTAGTTTTTTTTAGTAGGGTTTAAGCCGCTTGGATGATGAGCCAAGCTATTTAACAGCAAGTGTACGTAAGCCTACCGCGCAAGATTGTATAGAGCATACAAACCTACACTAATGGCTTGTCTTGTAAATTTCTGAAACGGGTAGTGATCATGGATGCCAATACGAATGACGACGATCTTTTCGCATTCTTGAGGTCGGCTCTCTACTTGGCCGTCCAAATGGGAAGACCTCCTCACTGAAAGTGCTGCGCGTTGGAGGGCACAGGCGTCACGATTTTTCCAGCAATCGCAGTTGAGTTGATGGTGTAAGTTTTATATGGATAGACATGGCACAACTGAAGGTGAATCATAGACTCCAGATAATTCAATGAAAGTGACCTTTTGGACCCTCCCCTATTTGGAGGTCACGATTCGCTACGATTCGCTGATTTCGGGTCACGTGAAACTCACCATCCCAAAAAAGTCACAATCGCATTTTCATCCGTGAAACGCAGATTCGTTTAGCCAAAAAATTCATCGAGAGGTGAACATGTTGGTCCACACCTTGGGATGGTTTGCCGAAATCCTTTGGATTCCAGTTTGGGAATTAATGTTGGTTACCGCAGATGTGAAATGCCCCCCTGATATGATGGGAAATCCTGAACATGGAGACATGATATTTTATGATATTTTCTGTTACTGATTTCTGCATCTTTGGTTATTTGGAAACCGTTGGGCCTGTTGTAGGTTGGGAAAGAGGAAAGAGTTTCTATTTGTCAGGATTTTGTTATGGACAGATCCAAAATCTAGTCCTTTCCATGATACATTTCATTTATGCCTCAAGATGGATATGATCAGTGATTATACATGACTCACCGCTTAGATCCTTTTTGTTAGAGCACATTTTCCAGAAAAGTCTCACCCTGTAGCAATGGAAGACTGCCGTTTCTGTTTTGTTGGTACCATAGAAATAGTTCAACTTTTCCAGCTGACCATGTCAGATTTTGCCGGAAACGTAAATAGAGTAGTTTATCTGTGACATCATGAGATGAGACAAATGAGGCAAGTCGAGTTTTCTTTCACTTGTAACCAAGTCGTAGCTTGTTGTAGTGGCTACATGCCTATGAGGATGTCCTTCGTCCTACATGTTGCTTGGGACTTGGGACCCGTTGACCTGGAGGACTTTGATGCTGATGAAAACGCAGCGCTTCCCATGTGTTGGATGCGTAGCGAGCCATCCTCCTTTCCCTTGTCGATGGCTTCCCGTGGAAATGGCGTTGGTCGTCAAAGTGGCGATGATCATCAGTTGGAAGGTGGGCGCGGCTGTGAGAAAAGAAACCAGCAGATATCTAGGTGGTGGTTTCAAATATGTTTTCTTTTCACCCCGAAACTTGGGGAAAGATGAACCCATTTTGACTAATATTTTTCAATGGGGTTGAAACCACCAACTAGATATGAATGGTGATGCTATAGGAGTTGATGATATTGACTCTTTTTTCAGGACTTTGACTTCTTGACACAAAAGGGAAGCCCCCGTTGAAGGGTGCGAATAGAATGGAATGGGAGCAGTTTTGCATGTTTCCTCATTTGTTTTACTACCAGTCTGACACTGACGACATGTTTGCATCCCTAATATTTTCTAAAAACATCATCACCTCACTCCGCAAGGTTCCAACAGTCAGCCAAGTGAAGAAGGACTTTTCCCATTGCCTTTCGATGGAGATGAAATGTGGTCCGCCGCCTCTGATGGTCACTGGATCATGCCATCCCACGTGACATGCACCGGTCACACCTCGGCGAGCGATGTGCATCGCTTGCAGCGGGGTCAGCGCTCAGGACGGCAATGGAGAAGATCACTGGATGCCAATGGTGCGAATGAGATGAACCAAATTGCTAAAGGTTATGAAGCAACTAAATCGCAAGTGTGGTTCATTGATATTTGTTTTTTGTTTATTTCGTTTCTGCCAGTCATGCTGACACGGTTGAAGTGTACTAGAGGAAAGTAACTGTGTTGCTTCAAGATGTTTCTTTGCGATCATGAGCACACTTGGAGCAAGGCATATGTCAATTTTGTAATGATGCTGGTTTCAAATATGTTTGAATCTTCACCTTCCTATTTTGGCAAGAGTTTCTCCATTCTGAGTGATATTTTTCGAGGTTTTTTTCAGCACCCCCAATGATATGTTCAGATTGACATCGTGTGATCTCTAAATTTGAATGGAGAGCTCAAGAACCACGATATTCAAAATTCTGTGCCTACTGTAGATGGATATTTTTTCCCCAAGACTGAGAGATGTGAAAAAAGTGACACAGATTCATTTCATCAGTCTTTGATTGATTGATTTGATTGGGCTTACACGGAGTTTTTTTCGCAAAAAACAAGTACGTCCTCGGCACCTTACATAAACTGCGAGGACAGGATCAGTTGGCGTAGTTTAAGCTCAGTTGTCGACATTTTACCCACTCAATGATTGTCGATCCTTTGTAGCAATCAATCTGGCATGGATGATATCTGAGGCAACATTGAGCTTCTTGCAACAAATGCGCCAAAGAGAACACCAAGATGATGAATCTTTGCTTAATCGAGTCCCTATGTTATGTTTCGTTGCCCATGGTAAGATTGACATTTTTTCACCAGCCACAGGCACAAACGTCAGTTCTGTAGTTTCAGACCCCGTCAGTCTTTGCATACATGTGTGTGTGTGTGAGTTGTGCTTCCCCAGTGTCGGTGTCAACATTTGTGAGCGAAGCACTGACTTTACACTGACGTACCAGTTTGCTAGAGCTGTTTTTCTTTTCGTGAATTTGCAGTGTTGTTGCTACTGTCATTTCTGGACCAAAACTTCAACGGCAAACATCCACAACCAAGCACCAACAATCAAAAGCCAACCAGCAACAACCACCAATCAACATCATCATCAACAACACCAACAACACCAACAACAACAACAACAACAACAACAACAACAACAACAACAACAACAACAACAACAACCACAACAACAACAACAACAACAACAACAACGACAACGACAACGACAACAGCAACAGCAACAGCAACAACAACAACAACAGCATCATCATTACCGCCAAAAAACAACAACAGCAACAACTATAACATCATCCACAATGTGAACGACAGCAGCTACACTGCTACAACAATAGTAGCGGCTTTGTTGGCACTGGAAAATGGTATTCTTCCGCCTTTTCAGGAAGAAGTTCGACCTCTACCCAGCTACTATCAAGGCCAGCAAGATGGCAAGAAGTTGCTGGGCACAAGTCAGCAGCTTCCTGATGTTGCCAACACTGGTGTTGATGCCTAGCTGGTGATGTTTTTGGTTTATTTGAGATTGGGACCCAGCCATGGAATATGCCACGGAACCCCTTCGTCCGCAAGTGAATTTTAACCTTAAAACAGTTTTTTTTGTTAAGCGCAGTTCGGAGGAATTTCAATGAATGTCAAACAATTGATGCCTTTTTGTACATCTTCGATCATTTTCCTGTAATATCTGCATTCATTCAAGTGGCAGAATTTCATTCCTCAGATTTTGTTCATTGAGTTTCCAAAAAAAACTCGCCCAGCAAATCCCAGCAAATTTATTCCAAAATGCTCAGATTCAAAAGAAACTAACAATTCGCCTCTGAAAAATGGCCGGGACCCAAAAGAAACTTCATCTTCCAAAAACATTGGATTTTCAGGCGCTTAGTGGAATCCGTTTCAGGGTATTCCGGGTATCCGTTTCTCGGGTGTTTCTGATTCGTCTCTAAGGTTGCCTTGTTTGCTTGGCGAGATGTCACCCTCCCAAGCTTCGAACTCGAAAGAGATGGGTCACGTCGACGGACTCAACTCCTTGGTTTCATCGCCATTTTTTCCATTGGGGCAAGAGGTGCCTCCTGCGGGGGGGGCAAATGGGAGATCATTGGGTCAATGAAGCTGTGGGTTGTTTGTCGAGAAGGTGTGTTGAAAAATGTGGGCATGGTGAAATTTGAGTCTTTTTGAGAGATGCAGCAAGTGAGTGAATGTCTAAATTGGTATACAGAGCACTTTTTTTCCGTACATATGTGGCTTTGAAGTTTCAAGAGAAATAAAAGCGTGCCATAGAATATTTGTGTTTATATTCACAAGACCTTTGAGAACAAAGACATCCGAGACAGTCACATTTATTCTAGAAGATTTCTTTTGACCTTTATTTCCCCCTGTTGCTGGGGGAACCTTCAGAAGCCGGTGATTTGGAAAGAGCAGTGAAAGAAAAGTTGATATTAATACTTGCTAATGAGTTTGTAATTGTCATATCATCTCAGACGTTGGCTTCAACATCTCGAAACTAGAATAGACTCTACATTGTGGAGGTCTAGACAACGTCAGATGTTGAAAACCATGTATGGGTGCCAACACCAACCCATACTACACCATTCCAAGGAACCGTTTTTTTCTTCACCCGCCCCCGTGGTTGTAGGTAGAAGATGCAACAACACTGCTGACACCACGGTGCTTGAAACCGGAATCGTCAGAGAAAAGTTGCACCACTTCCACGTCAGATACTTTTTCTGAAAAGTTGGTATCACTTTGGGAAGTTACCTAAAATTGGATCAGGTAAAATACTCTGAGAATTCAGTTACCTTAACCTTTACCACTAACTGGACCATTGGGAAATAATTATGAATTATTAGGTGTTTTTACATTTACATTAGTAGCAGTAGCCAGGTGATTCAAAGTGACCTTTTGGGATGGTCAAGTGACCCTTTCAAAGGTTAGGTGACCTCCAACTAGGGGATAAAAGGGTCACTTTGAATTAACTGGAGTATATGTTTTTTTTGATTGTACCTTTTGGGTGAAGGACGGTAAGATTCAGATTTCCCCCACAAGTCATGTGGTTTTAAACATGTAATTAAAATCCTAGACCTCCAACATTAATGATGAAGTTGGGCGAAGACCTCAAAAGCCAGATGGTTGAAGTACTATCTATACACGGGGTTTACACTTAGAGCTCGAAAAAGCATGTCAGGTGCACGTGGATATTCATCAATCTTGAAGCTCATGAAATCATGGCTATGGAAAAAAATGTATGGTTCAATGGTTCCTTCAATGGAAACTGGGTCCCAGGTCCCCAAGATGATAATTTTTTAGGTGGTTGTTAATTCTGATGTTCACGGGGAATGATCCATTTTAGCCACCATTTTTTTCAAATGGGTTGAAATCACCAACTATATACTTGGACTTGGAACATCCAGTTAGTAAGTGGTTAGTAACCCCGATTCATCAGCCAATGGAAAGGCAGGCCATTTGGAAGGGGAATAACCCTCACCCTCACTGGGATGAGATCAACATTTTTCATCCCTGGGTTTACCCGCCGGTTTTGGTCATGGAAACCTCCCCCCAGTAGCCACGCAAACCGTTTTGATTTCCAAGATTGTAATGGATTTGATGCTTCAGCAATCAGGCCAAAAACCATGGTTGATAGATATGATGATATGACTTCTTTTCACAAAAATGGTAGATTCTCCAGGTCAACTGAGCAATGAACAAAAATCTAGTTGCTTAGGGTATATGTAGGGGATTATACTACACACTTAAATGGGGATGATAATAAACCATTATAAGGATCCCGTTCTTAAACAACCAGTATATATAATGATGGAAAGTAAGAGGGTTCTTTTCGTGGCTCAACTGGTGAGCCATGGGCAGTATGTAATATATCCCAAACACTCGCATGGTATATTTACCTACATTTACCACTCAATGTATGGTATATTTACCAACATTTACCATAAGGATTAACTGAATGTAGGTAAATATACCATACATTGAGTGTTTGGGTATAGTACACGGGTCCCAAAGCACATCACGTACCTCCACAGCCCAGCCAAGGAATCCTCATGTCGAACGTCGGAGGGTGAATTCTTGTTCAGAATCTTTGGCTGTCAATCCAAAAGTTTTGGGTATGGCTTATCTGTCACCAGCCCCGCACGTAACGTATCCCCCTCAAAAATAAGGGCTTGTTTAAGGGAAACCAATGGTTGGTTCGGATTCATAAGGGTTGGTTGATTAGCCATAATCTGGATCCTTTGTTTTTTTTTTCCGAATGCGTAGCAAAGGGTTCCCGTTTATCAGTGGGGGTCTGGGGGTTGGGCTGTGTTTGCCGACGGTGGGTCTTCCGGACGTCTGCATTCGTCTGCGGTCCCGGTGCATCTAGCTAAGTTTGTTACTCATCTCTTTCTTGTTTTGGGATTATGACTCAAATTCAATTAAGCTTGTGTGCGAAGACATGCAGACGTCAGGTAGCGGACCGTCAGAACGTAAGTTCTCAACCTCCAAACATTGTACTAACTCAATTCGATGACGTAGATATGATGAAATACGGTTGGAAGAAATTCGGCTAACCAGTTGATATGGTAAATATCTCACGTTTTATACATCCCAGGTGGTTGTTTGGAATTTCTGAGCCATCAATAGTATGTATAATACCTGCTTGAATCCTCGAAGTTTAACATAGCCCCTGAAAATAGGCCATCCCAATAGGAAAGTAATCTTCCAACCGCCATTTTTCAGGGGCGAACTGTTAAACTTCGGGTGTGTATATTTACAAAAGATGTTGCCTTAATTTCCTCATGACCTTCCGATTTTTGTCAGCAAGGATCAGTAGACCTCCCCATGCTCTTGGGAGAAGGTCCTCCGAAAATCTCCAGTCGAGGCATGACACCTCCACATTTAATCCCAAAAAACATCAGTGAAGGACCACCTCACATCAGTGAAGGTGACTTTGAAGGAAAGAAGAATCACACTTTTTTTTTCAGCAGGGTGTTTTTTTCTTGTTTTGGGGTCTCAAAAGGTGGGTGTTTTTCACCAATAGGTAGTCACAGTGGTCAGTGATGAGCATGTTGGACCCACAACCTTCATGCAGTTGACCGGTTCAGTCCTGAGAACCGCGAACAGGTGGTCATTGAAGACACTTTCGCTGGGAATTTCCGGCTTAGTGAGAAGAGTTTTTTGATGTGGGATTATACAATAATCCAAGATATCCAAGTGTGTGATTTGAAGGGCAAACAACACAAAATCATGAACATGCTCCAAAAAAGGAACCGAAAAGAAAAACTTAATCCCATTCCATTTTCAACTGGTTGTATTATACGAGGATTGGACCAATAACCGATTCAAAACGCAAAATGGGCAAAAAAAACATCCCTGTAGGAGCGACATATTCCCCCAAAGCATGTACCCAAAGAACCAAGGTTTTTTGGTTCACTCCTCCATTCCGTTATCAAATACCTTTGAAACTCTCATTCGCCGAGTCGCCACCAGGCGGTTATGATCACAATGCAGAACAAAGGGCAGAGTGGAACTTGCAGAGTTGCGAAGATGGCATTCAATTTTGCGTGTTGGGCGTTGAATTTGAATCTCCCCAACATGTTTTTAAGGGGGGGTGTTGTCGCATCATCCATAAAGCACATGTTTTTTCCAGGTGTGTTTTTAAGAAGTTGTTGTTGGTGATGTGATTGCTTTAGAGATCGTAGAAGGTGATTCTTGGCTTTCTACCATGTAAATCACCAATCAATCACCATTTGCTGCATATTTTGTTGTTTTTCTCACCATTTGGAGCGAGTCTAGGTACACTTCACCATTTCTTGGCAGGGTAAGCCAGTGTGATCCATTGGATTTTGTTCTTTAAGACACTTTCATGACATCTTCCAGCATGGAAATCAGCAGGTGTTTGTTCACATTTTGGTGTTTAAAAACATCTCCGGGATCAAGCTGCGGCTTCGGCTAAAAAGCTTACTGTAAATTGCTGATTTGGATGGGTTGGTTGGTTGGAATCCTGGCATACATACCTCAAATATTGTTTGTTATATAAGAGAATCCATCCAATTGATTTCCAAAGTCCCCGTGCTGCCCCCCAAACAACCCCTACTCTCAAAATTCCATCACAACATCAACAGAGTAGTTCGGTTGGTTTTAACATGTCCCCTTTCTTTCAGGCGATTTGTGTTTTTTTTTGTTGATTTACATCAGCCTGGGAAGCCGAACCGATGAAGTGAATCAAGGTTTGGGAGCCGAAGAATGGGAGGTCATGGCTATGTGTCTTCAATGTCCAGGTGCGACGGTGCGGGACAGGTTGAGACCCCATGAATTTGCTCTTAGACCTACGTCTTCGACCCCACCCGAGAAAGTCTCATGTTTTTTGGGGAACATCAATAAATAATATGAGTAAAGTACAGATTGAGATGATTTTGCAAAATTAGGGGACACTTCTATAACTTGAAGCTAACCCTTTCCGTGATGTGAATATATGTTTCTTTTTTTTTGTGATTTTGAGGAGAGAGTTGGATCATACCAACATAATCACATCCCAAAAATCGCTAAAAAAGTTGCTGAACCACCAATTTTCAATAGGATTCATGGGACTCCTATATTTACCTTACATTTAGTTGGATTTCTATGGGTTTTCATTTTGGTGAATATACCATACCAGTCATGGACCCGTGATGGGAAAAACTTCATCTAATCCTCCAGGCTATGGTGATGAACTGCGGCAACACTTGATGGAGCCTATAGGATTTTGGCCTTCAAAGGTTTCATCGGAAGCCTCGAATCCCACAGGGCCAGTGGGGTAGCTTTGGCAGCAAAACGGACAGCAGAGATACTAGGTGGTGGTTTCAAATATTGTTTATTTTACCCCGATACTTGGGGAGATGATCCACTTTGACTAATATGTTTCAAATTGGTTGAAACCACCAACTAGGATTTTTTTTTGGTGATTGGTTTGCAATCATGGTTTAAGGAGAATGAGATCAAAGAATCATGGCAGAGTTTGATGTTGGGCAGGGTGGTTGCAGTGAATATAGTTGCTGGAAAACATCCTGCAGCATTGGAACTAAACACAATCACATCCCACCCCACATATCCCTCAACCGAGAAGATCTGAAATGCTTCATCTTAAATATACACCATACACCACTACCGCTAGCACCACCAACCAACCCACCAACCCAACCCCTTCATCATGCCCCCACCTCAGCTATTAAATGTAACTAGATGCGTCATCTACAATCTCGACTTGGTATGCGCAGTTGCCCATCATATAGAACTCCACGATTACAGCTTTGTGATCCACAGATTTTGGATAGAAAAAATGCGCGAAAATCGTGGTGATTGCTTTGCGCTGGGGGGATGTTCACTTCTATGAATAGCTATGCGCAGCAGTAACGCTCTTTTAATTGGACTTGAGGATTCAAGACCACCAATCAATCAGTAGATCGATCAAATACTTCACAAATATGTTTTTAGTTCTTTTCATGAAACTCATTCGCTATTACCCTCCAGAAACCTAGCATCTCCCACCTGGGCAAAAATAGTATCCTCAAAAGTCAAAATTGCCAACCAAAACAGTGTTTCATGGTTTTTGATGTTTTTGTTGTTGTTCTCAACTGAAAGTTGCTTCACACTTTTGTCGAAGCAGAACACGTTCGTTTCAAAAAAAACACATAAAAACCTGAGGCCAATTTTGTTGGACCGTTCTGAAGACCTGGGACTAGCCACCAAACGGCGGCGTGCATCTTTAGGGTCTTTGGCCAAAGCCAAGTTGGAGATGCAAAGCTATTTGCGAGCGCGACGGCGATCTTCCTTGCCACACATCTTGGGTTTACCAAATCTCACCCAAAGCTGATGATCTGAGAGCTAGTGGGTGGAAGGTGTCTTAAGAAACGTTGGAAATGTTAGTTTAAGGGAAGTTTCGTCACACCAAACCATCAATGATCCACTTGCGCGCCTTTCAATCCATGGAATTGGTGTACATAAGTCACTAGACAAGGAGTTTGTATTCACCATGAACACCTTTCAATGTTTGCGGTTTATCTGTGGTTGGATTCCTCATCACCGACGGCACCGGGTGTTTGACGGTAGACTTGTGTGGTATTTTTCTCAACACATGTTGGCAACAGCCACGTTCCCAGGTCAAGACAAAGGTACTTCAGCAGAGCTCTAGTCTAAAGACAAATGGAACCGGAGGTCCTACGACTTCACAGAAACTCAATTCTGTCTCAATGAACTTCAATGAATTGTGGTTTTCCCAATCAAATTATACTTCCGCAGAAAGATCCCGGTCATTGTATTGAAAACTTGTGAAGTTGGCTGTTTCCATCACAGACCTTCCCTTTCAAGTCTGCAGAATTCCAGAATCTTAGTCGAGCTTGTTCTTTTTTTAAAGGTTCGACGTTTTCGTCTGGAATTCAGAGCAGGAATTTGTGGCTCTTTGCATTTTATCATTTTGACTAGCGCACACGCAAATAAACAGAGACCCATCAATGTGCATTTCGTTCGTTGATTTAGCCGAAGCAAGGTGCAGAGTGCCCATGGAAGTCAGTATACATGTGGTTTTCAAAATGTTTGGGAAATGGTGACCAATGGTGACCACTGGTGACCTGGTTTTCAGGCTTACTCTTCCTGGAATTTGGTGTCTTCAAGCGACTGAGAATGACATGTTTTTTTTTCTGAACATGTATAGATTGGGTTTGTTTATATGCTTGCTAACACAGGTTCTCATTCATTCCGAATTTTATGATCATGAAGGATTTTTTTTGAATCTGCGAACAGCGCAAGTTGGGCAAAACTCACTTGAAACTGAGAATAGCCTCATTGAAATGTGCAACTTGCGTTTTGAAGTTGCTGCAACAAAATGTCTGACACATGACAAAATACAAAAAAACACTCTTGGTTGTAGATGTATAGGTGAATGTACCTGATCATGTATGTTATATAAGTTAGATATGTCGATGTATCTATCACATGTCCATTCAATAAGCATACAGGTGGCATGTATACGAAGGATCGAAGAAGTCAGGTGAAACATGACGTAGGTGAAGGTACAAGTGACCTGGGATATTTTTTTGGTGTCGTTGTTGTTTGCTATCAAAAACAAAGGCAGACATTGCCAGTGTATATACATTGCATATCTATTTTTGAATATACGTATAATATGTACTGCAACTATATTTGTATGTTTTTAGATATTCAAGTATTTGATTGGGATGATCCAAGGAACATTTACATATTGTGCGCATATTCCAGACCCCAAGATGCCTATCAAGTATATTTGTTTCATTTTGGACATTTTTGTCGAGTACCAAACATAGTCGTTCCTTTGGTGGAGATACCGTTCGTGTTTCGCTCACCACAAACGTCACGTAAAACGTGGGGATTTTTGGGTCTCAACTCATCCCAGTGGATTCTCCGATGGCGCCTGTGAAGAAAACTGTACTATTGTCAGTTATGAGCCATACTGACCCTGACCATACAATAAATCCAGAAAAGGAAAAGGAGAGTCCTATGGGAAACCATCATTTTTAGGTTCCATGTTAAACTTCAGGGTATACAGAGATGTTCATTTCTTGCAGACTGCAATGTCTCGAAGGTGTCGGCATGTGTTGCTACCTTCAGGGTGAAGATCCGCCAAAGATTTGCGGGCTTTGCGGTGAAATGAGTGGATTAAAATCGGCACGGGTTGGCGTTCGAAATGTTCAGTGTGTTTTCTTCAAGTGTGTGGTTGTTGACACGGTTGGATATCATGATATAATGTGATATCATGATAATCCCAGACATGGGTTTCTTCATTTTGCTTTCCATTTCTTCAGACAGAGTGTATGATGCGTTTATCTTCAACCTCCATTTGGGGCGAGGTTTCTGCTAAACATTTGTTGCATCATTATGGCCACTATGGATTTTAGCACAAAGAATATGCTGTTCCCGGGGTAATGAGACCCCTTCATGACATCTCATAACTCAAAATTGCTAACGATCCCATTCATACATGAAGGCAGTTAGTGGATGATAGTGGAGTGTTCTGTCTTTGTCTTCTTGCTGAAAACGACGGGCGGTTTGCGCCCGATGTTTTTGATTGCTGTGTAAGGGGGGAAACATGTCTTTTTTCGGTTGTATGAAGTTGTTTTATCTTTTTTGTGGGTATTTGTCAAGCACTTTTGAATCGGCAACCTTTTCTATCAATGGGTTTGGCTCCAGTTTTGTATAAACTTAGTGGCACATGTCACATATGTTTTGTAGTTAGGATATGAGACCCTTAGAAGGGCAGTGCATGTCAGGTGCAAACCACAGCATCAGCAGCATATAATTTCTCCTATTGGTTTTGCGATTATTGTGTCTAATTTCATCAAGTTTCAATCAGCCAAGATACTCTGACACAACACAAGCTATACAAGTTGTTTTGTTTCCCATTCAAAAGCAGGGAAAAACGATGAGGTTGTCTGAGTTCGCCAATTGCACAACTGAAACATGGACCTTCAGTTGAGTCCTCATGGACTCAATGGTCATGTTTTGTTGATTTCATATATGAATCTGGTCAAATTATACTGAACTCGGCCGACGTCACCCCCAAATTGGTGGGTTTTTAGTCAGGGAGTCCCTCCAAAATGCCAGGAAAATTCAGGATCCAGGTTCAGTTTTATCGGAACCACATCTCGGCTGCGCCATGGCTTACAAAGATTCAGAAAAACGTCCTGTTGCCAGCCTTCCAAGACCACTCAGTGGTGAACTACGTTTATCTGCTGTATTGTCCAGCTACGTTGGGGATGAGAAACGTTTGGTGCGCCTGCGGCAATGCTTAGAATCTGTGGTGCATCAGACACAGATCCTGGGTTGATCGAAGGGTAAGGATTGAAGATTTAAGTGAACAGCAGTAAGAGTTTCCAAAAGCATATATTCAATCGTCATTAGGATAAATATCAGTTATGATTTAAGTTTTACCTTGTCGTGCCAATATGGTATATTCCAAAAGGATAACTGTATCTCTACAAGTAAGTGACGCTTAGAAGACTTCAATCATGTTTGAAATATGATTTGCCATTAGAAATATGATTTGCCATTTGCCATTTGGCCAGTTCTTTTGAGTCACCCATTTGGAAATTTCCATAGGGTTCTTCCAAATCGTGTTTGAATGTTTCAGAGTTTATAGTGGTTTTAGGCAAGGCTCTCCAAGATGAAAAAGAGAAGCGCAACATTCCCGAACAATTAACACAACATCCTTGAGCAGAAAATGACGAAGACTAGACGATTAGGCTGTGAGCCCTATAGTAGCTGGAGGGTCTACATTCAAAGACAACCTGCTCGACACCGAACAGCTAATATAGCCAGTTGTTTCAACTTTAGACATGTTTTTTTTCTTTGGTACCAGCGTGAACTTTCCCGGCAATCTTGCAATGTTTCAGGAAACCTGCAGCATTCTACTTAGTCCCTGGGCAAGAGATCTAGGGATGTCAGTACGGCCTACATGGCTCCATAGTGAGGAATAGTGAGGGGAAGATTCAGAATCTCAACATATTTCGACCATATAACATGAAAAGAAGAGAGCTTGAAAGAGATCCCCATGGTTAGCATAACTGTTTTTTTTGTGTTTTTGTTTTGTGGTTAGCATTAAGTTGCTTGAGCAATCAACCTACCTAGTAACCTAGTGAGGCATTTTATCATAGTTTATAAGCACATTTTGGCTATTGGCCAACCATTGATATTGCAATGGCTAGTCAACCTACCCTCCGCCTTAACGTACCCCCCCCCCCAGAAATAAGGATCCCCTCCCAAAGGTATTTTTGGAATATGATTTTCCTGTTCCCTTTCGGTGGTCTGGGAAATCCATGACCTTGTGGAGTCAGTGGGGACCACCCTTCAACTGGTTCAGTTTCATATGGTTGAATCATCCAAATAATGCTTACATGTATACCACCAATTGATACGAATTGTGTGTAATTATGTGTGTGTGTGAACTTCCTCGCAATAGAGGGGTCTTGAGTTTGGGTTTTAAATTGTCCTTGCATAAGGTGTACTGTACCATCCGGTCGGAAAAAGCCTACAGATGACTTTCGAACATCATCATTTTGTGGTTGTTTTTTCACACATCTCGTTGATGTGTTCAAGGTGATGTCAAGCAATCCTTCAGTTTAGACTTAATACATGCTAAGACCAAGTGATACAGTTACAGAAATAAACACTCACACGTTTTCAGTTCAAGTCAATAGGTGAAAAAAAAAACACACTGACACAACCTCTGAAACTGCAAACCACAACTAACTATCAGTCTTTGTTCAACTTGCCTACTGTTTATCGAGCTTGATCTACACCATGATCCTTACCGAAAAAAGGTTGGTTTTCAGAAATCTCCCATGAAAATCGCAACGATTTCAACGGGTGGAACTCCAAGTCACGGACCACGAAAGGTCTGGTCGGCTCCGGAGTCTCTGACTTCAGAGGTGCAATCCTTGTTGCTCGCCTTCAAGGCGCCATGGTGACCTGGTCTCAGCTTGGTGATTGCTGATGTTTTTTTTAATGTTTGTTTGAAAGAAGCCACGTTGGTTTGTTTTTTTTTGGTGGGGGTGTATTTAGGGTGTTTTTTGGGAGAAGAAATGTGAGAGGAGTTCAGATGTGATTACATATGTTTTACGTGATTTTGAGTAAGAATTTGGCAGGGATGTGCTACAGATTAAGATGTGTTCATTCCTTTTTATACAACAAGCTGTGGTGATCACATCAAATAGCAGCATCATAGCAAGGGAAAGGAGGCCGAAAGCAGCAAAAAACCAATGAGATGCTTCATGGCAACTTGAAGTTCCGTTCCCGATGACAAAAATGTTTCTTGAGTTTTTCCATCCGTGGGTGACTTTTAGCAGTCAGAGTTATAAGATCTACCAAGGGACTGCCTTCTTTAGCCCAAACCAAAAATGATCATGTTCAGTTTAGTCTAAGGAGTATCGGTGCATTTCCTGACATGTGTGGAGAATCTCACCAACACCTAGTGTAAAACGCATGTATCCGTTCGAAACATTTCATAAGGGATTCCTAGGATTTTCTCAACCACCAACATCAACCGTAGCAGCCAGGGGCGTATGGGTGACACCACCGTGCACTGCTTGCAGCAATCGAAACGCACCTCACAGTTCTATGACATTCGGTGGCTTTATCAGGCCTGGACCATTGGATGTTTAGTGCGAGTGACATCTACTGTAGAGTTTATCATGTGAGCAATGAAAAAAACCTGGTTGGTTGGGTTATAAGGGGGATTATACTTCCCATTTATATAGGGATTGTAAGAAACCATTGTAAGAATCCCTATTAACCAACCAGTTTTTCATAGGAAATAGGAGGTTTTTTTTTCGTGGCTCACATGTCATTTGGTGGTAATCCAAACCTTCATTGAAGGGAACCGTGATGGAATACTTCAAGTTTCATCAATTGGACAAAACGTCATTTGGTCAATTTGGAATACCTCTCTAAAATTGGATAACCTTCAGATATCAAGAGCAATAAGAAACCCTTACTGGATTTTGAATCCTAGAATTACACATTAAAAAATCACGGTAAAAAATAGACAAGGATGATCAGTTGGATAGCATGTAGGTGGAGTGTTGACAAAAAAAAGCCATTGCTGTTGGATATGTAACTCCGGATTCAAGGGACTTGTTCATCCAATACACCCCTTAAGATTAACATAGAACCTGAAAATGATGGTTTGGAAGATGATTTTCCTTTCAAGGGGTCTATTCTCAGGTTCCATGTTCATCTTCCGGGGTGTATCAAAGTTCGGAGATTTACCGTCATCGTTCGCAAAAATGCTGCCATTGAACACCGGTGATCAATTTCACGGAGCTTCTAGAGCCCTCTAATTTGACAGATTGGGTGTGTTTGCCAAATTTTGGCACCTGAAATTCCACACCTCCGGAAATTGAGATATGAACCTTACAAGCAGGTTGTTTGGTAAATTGCGATGCGCACCACACAAATGTATATACCTGTTTATTTGCAGCATTCTGTTTTTAGGCTCGTAAAGGTTCCCGAACTAAACCTTTACTTGCCACTGTTTTCGTGGGGAGGGGGAGCATCCCGAGATTTTGTTGTAAATCTGTGGTTGGCTTGGATGAAATTTGGCCAGGAGTGTATCTCAAAGGAGCTGACAGAGAATACATGGTTTCTGGGCGGCGTTGGTGTATGGCCTTGGATGTCTTTTCCCGTTCGATATGTTTGGGCGAAGTTCAGGCGAAAGGTTGTAAACATATCCCGGATTCGAGGCAACGTTTGTTTTTGTGCAAGACATGTTGGTGTTTGATTCTGACTCAGATTGCACGATTGCACCAGATGGTTTGTGTCGTGGTTTACGTTGGAAAGCTGACTTAGGTGACTTTTTGGTGCCTTTGATTTCTTGTAATGCATCCAACTTTGAAATCTCCCCCCTAACATGACAATGGAAAATCCACCACTTGAAGATGTATTTCCTATTAAAAATGGGGATTTTCCAATGTCATGTTACCTTTGAGGAGTAGGAGTGTAAGCGCTTTATGCCAACCTAATCTTTTCCTTTTCTACCCACAATTTCATGCTTGCAAGTTTGACCGGTTTGCTTCGCTTCATCTTTAGAAACAAAAACAAATAGCTGACATTCAGTGATACACATGAGCAATGAAAAAACTGTTTGTTTAGGGTATATAGTGGGTAATACTACCCAGTTCTATGGGGATTATAATGACCATTCTCAGGATCCCGATTAAACAACCAGTATGATGGAAAGTAGGATTTTTTTTTGGCTCACATGGTACAAAACCATATTTCAATACATTCCATATAAAAGTATGACACACAGCCAGCTAGCAATCTGGAGAATCACTTTTTACTTTGGACCTTTTTCGATCATCCCATTGGACGGATTCCTTCCACTGTTATCATGACTCGGCCATCATCATATGCACTTCTTGTATCCTAAGCTTTTTTAGGTTTAGTAATTTAATAGGCAATCTCCAGTGATCAAAGATAGGTATGTGGAAATCTACTGTGACTTTAATACGTATGTGGAACCAAAAAACCTTGGATCTTCCAGGCTCCTTTTCTCAGATGATGATGACCTATGGGGTCCTGAGCGAATACGCTTGTATGGCATCATTATTGATCAACATGGCCGTGTGCCAGGAGTAACAGCAGCCACTTGACTTTAGTGAAACGAGTGCGATCAAGTCTGATCTCAAAGATTGAACTGAGAATGTAGTTTTCCTTGTAATATCACTGAAGTTCGTTGTGTTTGCTTCCCATGTTCTACCTCCAACTACTGATAGGTTTTTCGTTGTTTGAATGCCTGTCAGGGAATCAGGGTGAATGTTCCAAGTGCTTGATTCAGTCATCACGAAGGATGGTTTAAATTGGATTTAGATGAATTTACCATGTGAAGGCGATTAAAGAATTCAAATTGTCGAAATCAATACGGTGGGCAACATAACGGCTTTGTCATGTTGATATCATGAGGCAACCATGTCTCAATTTCGATCTTTGATAGGATGTTTTTGTTTTTGAGAGAATGCACATTTGGGGAGGAAGTTCAATTAAATTTTGGATCCAATGGCTCAATGAGTGTATCAACAAAAGCAGACACATATGATGTTGACGCAAATTAAGCCGCCGTAGAACTCCCAAAGTAGTTCGCTACGAATTTTCAGAGTGCAGATTTTGAGATCATTTAAAGACACACTCAACCAATGAGTATACAGTATATCCTCCTGGCAAACCAAGATATCCCCTCCCACAGGTATTTTTGAGCCGATGATTTTCCGAACTTCCCAAGGTGGGATATGTTACTTCCCTACAAGGTAGTAGGTGCTTCAAGGTAGTTCCCAGATGTTGGTGGACCCACGTGAAAACCCTGTTTCGAGGTGTGTGCCACCCACAAGGTCCGACCAAAGGATCCGAAGAAGGTGGCAATGACACCCAAAGAGGTGCAAGAACAGTTGATGATGCTTGGCGTTTTGTTTGCTGGCGTTTTTTTTGGGGGGGAGGAAAGGAAGGTAAGGTAAGGGGTTTGGTTGGTTGGTTGGTTTTTCCAGTGTTAAGATGTGTTAAGTATATGAATGATTTTGAATTAGTAGATAGTATAATCCCAACGAATGAAGCAAATGAGTATGCTGGAGTACATGTAATTTTATACGTGATACAGGAAGTTCTTAGCTGACAGGCTTTTCCAATAGAAATTCCACAGTGAAATTATGAAGCTCTCCCATGTCGTGCTTGTGTGCTTCATCAGTGTCAATCGTTTGTGGTGTAAGACCGAAAGGAAGTCCTGATTAAAGAAATCTTGCACCATTTTGTGTAGTTGAAGGCTTGTACAGAACTGGTTCTTCAATATCACAATGGGGACGGGGGATGTCTTCAATCATACTATCAAAAGAAGCCCATGTCAAATCATGCAATATTTTTTGGTGGAGGTGTTCTTAGAGTTATCTTTCGTTGTCAACTGGCTAACTTAGGTTTGCCATGTTTGCTTTAAGCCTAAAGCGATACATATGAACTTCAACCGAACTGATGATCGTGAAATGAAATATATTCCAACCTCATTGAGCTGCAGGAAAGGAGAGGCCATGCATTGCGGAGGAGTTCATCAAGAAGAGGAGCAGAGTTGGTGTTGTTTGTTGGATGACACTATCCATAAGGTGTGGAGGGGAAGAAATATACGCTCCCTGAAACGAACAGCAAAAGTTTTGAAAAATGGCTGGGCCCTAAGAGGAAAATCATCTTCCAACCATTGATTTTCAGGGGCTATGTTAGTTTCAGGGAGTGTTATGTATATATATATACACATTTTACACTCATATATTTATATATATACATACATATTATCTGTACGGTATAATATGTCTACATTTACATTAGATATGCATTTGACTGTTCAACCGGAGCAATTTGTGGACGCATCCAATTTTCGTACGTTGGGGGTGTGGTGAAACTTTAAACAAATGCCAGGTGTGAGCCTGTCTAGAAACATAGACATGATGTTTGGTGTGTTACGATATACTTCTGTTCGCACGTGTTTTTGGATTGGTGGTTGAGCATCAATGTTATCTTTTTTAAATTGATTTTGATGTAGGAGTTGTGCGATGTTTTTCAACAAAGTCCAAGTATCTAGATGGAACTTTATACTTCACTTCAGCTGTCTTATGGTGCTGCTTCAAGATCACTAACACTGGTCACCCATCTTGGCATTTCCAGCCGATGAGGAAAACTTTTACCATATTGAGAAATGAGAAATTATTATCCAACTCAAGATGCAATCGTGGCAAATAAAGGTTTAGTTCGAGATCCCTGATCCTAAAAAAAAAATCTGGTGGTGACGAGCCTGCATCCTGGGTGTGGGTAGTAGATCCAAATTTGTTTGTATGATTCATGTTTGATAACTGTTTGAGAAATGATTATTTGTTGGGTCTATCCACCCAACACAGTAACAGTGGCAAATGAAGGTTTAGTTCGGGATCTGTGGGGTAGATCCAAATTTGTTTGTATGATTACATGTTGGATTCCTGTTGCTTACTGCCAGGAGTTCTTCGATTTTGCCTGTCCTGCAAGTAGCCTTGGTATTTTTCTGGAGATGTGCAACGAAGAGACGTTGCTCCATCCCTTCTGCGACTTACGCTTTTCACGTTTTCTGCAGGAATATCATCAAGGAGGAAAAGTGATGCATCTCAAACAGCATGCTTTGTGGGGGATGATGTGATGGAGATTATCAGCGGGTACAGAATGTTTTTTTCCCCAGGGTCATAAAGGTTAACTATGGGCGGGTAGCCTGTGGGTCAAATGGCGAAACAGCTAACCTGTTTGAGATTGGATATTTCGTAGGGAAAATAATCAAGTCTGGAATAGTTTAGACTCCAGACTGACTGTGGATGCAAGGAAATACAACTACAAGATATTTATAACATAATTCCCACCCAAGGCACTGTTGAAGGTGATTTCTTTTTCCCAGGATTTGTTGGTTTCCCGAGGAGGGTCGTTTACTCTGCTCTTCACCAAGAGTTGTTTTCCCAAAGTCACTCCTTTCAGCTGTGATCTCAGGTACTTTCCGACTGAGACTCGTCTAAAGAGAGTGACGTCTTTCGATCGGTCTGTTTTGGATCCCCTACTCAAACTGTAATAGTCCAGATCCAACGTCTGTTGTTGTTTTTTTGCTGTTGTTTGGAGTTTTGCTGATTTTTGCTTAGGAAAGTGTAGCTTCAGGTATTTGCAGCATATGGTCCATCTTCACGGTGCTCTTATTTGATTGAAACCTGAAAGAAGGTATGCATATACTATGATATAAGCATGTATCAAGTATCAGCACCCCTCACAATCTAGTTGGCACCCCTTGAAGGAGACATCTCTATATGTGTGTTTTCACTAGGTTTTCTCCTTCACTGGTTTCTCCCTTCTTCCTCCTCAAAATGTCGCCTGCCACGAAACCACATGATTCCAGAAACCAACAATGACTTTTATGATTTTATGACTTTTTATGACACATAACCCATAGAATCCATGCATGGTATTCTGACCCACATTTAGCATAAAAATCAACCATTAACGTAGGTAAATATACCAGTCCCATGGATTCTCTGGGCAAGGAATGAGATCTGAATTCTTAAAAAAACAATCTCAACATCAGACCTCTCCAAATCCAATCCATTCATGTTTTGATTTATATCCAAGAAAACAAAATGCCTTCGCCTGTTTCTCTACAACAATTCCATCCCCCCTTGTGGAGTGGGTGAACTCAACGTTGAAATCCAACATGTGCCTCTTCAACGCTATGGTATACCGCTATGATATTGAATCGAGAAAAACAAAGAAATCATTAGCAATCATAACCCTGATTTTCGTTCTTGAAAAAAGCAAAAATGCAGGAACGGTTGAAACATTGGTGTTTGAAAAAGAAAAATCCAACAAACATGTACAGTAAATCAAACTTGTATTGTATTTTGGAGCTGCGATTACACATGGTTTCAAGTTGTATATGTTTCTCGTTCCCAAATTCCTCCGTGTTTTTGTGTTTCAAAAAACCCTTCGAGGATAAAGCCAATCCTTGGGTTTATTACTACGCGACGGCCTACCGAACACCCGAAGATACGGAGATTTATCATCAATTTGTAGATCAAGATCAAGCAAGCACAGTGGTGAAGAGTCGCAAGGAAGATCGTCACTGGGATGAATTTGTCATTTAAACAGATGGAAGTGAAGAAGAGGATGTGGAATTTGAAGGTGGATTTCTAGGTGGTGGTTTCAATTTTTTTTTGTTTTCATCCCTGTTTGGGGAGATGATCCGATTTGACGAGCATATTTTTCAAATGGGTTGAAACCACCAACTAGATTTGTTTGTGGAGTGGTTGATACAAATACTGTTTTTAGATATGATTGGAGAATGTCTCCATGTGCAGGACTCGGCAAATACACCTAAGTTGTTGCATTTGTGGATAAAATCCAATGGATTTTTTGAGGGTTTGAACTTGGGGAGGAAACATCCATTGTTGGAAAATGCATGCCAAATTCCAATGGAAGTTGTCTCACCTTTGAAAGGAATGTTTTGATGTTCAACAGGTCAGTTGTTGATTTCTGAACGCGTCTTTCCTACATGAGAAGTCTGGTGAGTTCAAGAGCTGGTTTTTCGTTTGTTCATTTCAGCCATGTTAGTGACCTCAACTGTCAAAACGTGACCAGTGACCTCAACTATTTTCTCACCCAACGTTTGAATAGTTTAGTATGTTAACGTAAGAAAACCTCCTGAACACATGTTTGATACTTCAGCTTAGTGAGTTTATATTACGATTTACCCTGACTGGTCCATTTTTTCCAAATCTTAGGATCCCTCTTATTTAAAGGGAATACTTATACACCCCCTAAAACTGACATAGCACCTGAAAAAAAGGCCATTTCCAAAAGGAGACTAGTCTTCCAACGATCCATTTGCAGGTGCTATGTTAGTTTCCCCGAGAGTATAAACCCTGTTTTCTTCATGCAAAAATGGTGGTTTCCACCAGCAAAAAATCCTGGATTTATTTTCCGCCAAAAAATCCATGGTTCCGGTTCCGGTCGGTATCGGTATCATGTAAATCGATATCAGTTTTCCTACAGCACCGAAAGAGTCATTCGGCAACTCATTGACCTGACTTGGTGATTTTGATGTTGAATAAGATCCATGAATTTCTTGACCTTGACTAAAGGTGATGAGATGAACAAAAAAATCCGGAAAAAAAAAGAACAGTCAAACAAAATCACAACCAGATGGTGGTTTCAAATATTTTGTATTTTCACCTTGAAAGTTGGGGAGAGACATTTCACCCATTTTGACTGGCGCATATTTTTCAAATGGCTTGGTGTCCCAAACCACCAACAAACGAGAAATGATCAACATAGGTTGGATCCATCAAGATAACTTCTTTGCCTTGAACACACAGGTATTGAAGCAAAAGAAGCTCGGCTATGATCTCTCTCTGCAAAGAAAACAAACATTTGGCCTTAAAACATGCATTTTTGTTTTGTGACATGAGGTCACTTTCATCCGAAAGTGGTTGTTGTTGATGTTGTTTTTTTTTCTTTTTTCTTTTTCTATTCCTTTAGCCTTTGTTTGGTCAGAATCCATGGGGTTGATCACAATCTTATATTTCTATGTATACAACTTAGCCACGTTTAGGGCTATGAAATGTTTGGTGCATGTGAAGCTGACTGGCTTGGGGAAATTGGTGGGACAGTACTGTAGCAATGATCCCTATGGTTTTTCTTGTCAATTTGTGGGTTATGTTTGTTAAGGGATTTCTCTTGATCAGGATTTAGTTTGCTGGTGAGCCAGGTCCTCCAACATGTTATATAAGTGTTGTGCTGCAGGTGGATTTTGCCTTTTTGATGTGACGTATATGGTTTTCCAAAGTTTTGGCAAATCCCAGAGGATCTCTAAGGAACAACTATGTCACAGGTTCAGGAATACATGGCTGGACGTCAAGCAACAAAATGGTATTCACAAACTCCGCAAAGGGAGCGGCAACGACATGTTTTTTTTCAGGTACAAAGTGTGAATGTAAATGCGAACTGATCTACCTTTGCAAAATTGAGAGTCTTTCATGTAAAGGCCGGCAAGAATCCAGTATCAGAGTGGATGTTGTTCTAGGACTCTAGGTGGTGGTTTCAATGAGTTTCTAATATTTGCCCCCGCATCATTCCGAACTTGACTAAGGTGTTTCATGATTCGAAACCATCACCTTAGTGTCGCAATCTCCACAGAGTTGTTCACCCTTGCGCAGACTCAGGAACTGTGCAAAAAGTTGGGAGGAAAGCCCGGTCGTCTGAGATTTGCATATTTTGACCAGCTTTTGTTTTACCGTCCTCCTATAATCATGGAAGTGGAAATAAATGAAAGGAAACTAAAATTGGAGATACATCAATTTTCCACTGAACCATGATTATGGGAGGAAGGGTACCCTTTTTTTTGGCGGGGGGAGTTTTTTTTCCATCACGTGTTGCATCCACCCAAACAGTTGTAAAACAATTAATATGGTTGCAACATGTTGGATTTCTTCCATCGACAGTATCATTCTAGCATCTTTATGAATCCTGTAATTAGTCTTTGCAGACATATTCCGAGATTTGTCAGATTTGTGAATCTTGTGACCAAGTACTTCAAAAAGTACCAAAACTGCACAAGGTGTGCTCCTACCACTTATGGGGTTATCACCCCTATAAGTAGGGTGTTTAACCGCAGATACTCATTTAAAACGTTTAAAAGACCCATTCATAGGGCTTATACAACCCCCCTTTTCACGATCGTGTTTTTTCGGCCCATCTTCCTTTTTGAACTTGTGCTTTCACCGGCTTAGGTGATCCGGAGCTGGAAGAGATGACAGAGTTTGTGGCAGCTTTGCGACAGAACATCGAAGCCATTCTGATTCGACATTTTCCCGAGACACCAATGAAGGTAGGAGAAATGATGCTCAGCTGAATATGGATGTTTCCCAAAAATAGAGGTATATACCCTCCAAATCATCCCATTTTGATAGGGTTTTCCATTATTTTCACCATCCATTTTGGGGTACCCTTATTTTTGGAAACACCCATATGTTCCACTGAAATGAGTACTGTATTTGGTTTGTGAAGATCGGGATTTGAAATGTGGCTTTCGATATGGGGATGTATCAACTGCAGGTCTGAGATCATGATTTGAACATTTACTACCATCCGTTGGGTGGTGGTTTCAAATGGTTTTTTATTTTCACCCATACCTGAGGAAACGATCCAAGATGACGAGCATAATTTTTCAGATGGGTTGAAAACACCAACTAGATCAGACTTCATCAGAATCCTTCAATTTCTATAGGCAGAGCCATAGATATCTCCCTGGTGCTTCAATCATTCCTGTCCTGCTGCAACCGATGAGTCGACTTAAAGCATGCGTTCCATGTCAACCAGATGTTTGTGTTGTGATTGGGTTGGGACATTGTGTTCGATGAGTTTGTTTGACTTTTGGTATAGCCTGGATAACAGGTAGAAATATATTAGAGAATATAACAAACCCCTGAATCAAGGCAACATATTACTGGGTGGCGGTTTCAAAGATTTGTTATTTTCACCCCGAAAATTGGGGAAGATTCCCAAATTGACGAGCATATTTTTCAAAGGGGTTGAAACCACCAACTAGATTACATATATACCTGGTATATATGTAGCATGCTTCAACAACTAGCATGCCACCAAGGAAGCGCATTGCCGTAAGCCAAGCCCAGGGGCAACTCTTCGCCTTAAAATTGGCGGAGAAATTGGCCAGGCAAGCCTGTGTCTTGGTTAACGGTTGTATCATGGGAATCTACTTGGAGGATCATCCCAGTCAGTAAGTGGTTAGTTAAGGCGGTTACAAGCCATTTATGACTAGACTAACCCTACTTCGGGGACTTACTAACCATGGTTATTAACAACTTAGTAAATTTTCACGGGCGAACTGTTAAACTTTAGGGCTGTAAGGGGAACCCCCCCCAATGCCACCATTTCCCCAAGAAATAGCCGGCCTTATTAAGAGACAGTGGTTGTTAATAATCCCTTAATTGTATTGGTTAAATAGTAAAGTGGGCATGCTCGTGGGTTCGAATTGATGTGGTACTAAAGTTCAATCAGATAATGTGTTGATAGATTGCTATATAGTAGGGTGTACACAGCGTGTAACCAAGGAAAATTCGGATAGCTATGAGTGGGATGTACAGTTCCTTACTCAATTTTACTGCTGGCAGTGGGAGCAATGTTGGAAGCCAATGCCTGAAATCCTTCAACAGAAGTTCGACAAAGGCGTTTTGAAATCAGCGACTTTGTGGTCAAAGCCCTAAATATGCACCCCTAAATATGCAAGCACACACATATTTTGTGTTGAAATTGAATCGATACTCAAAATATCTTACAAAAAGCGCAGGTAATCGGCAATTTTGGGCAATGCAGTATCATCAGTATCAAAATATCCATCCATCCATTTGCCCCAAGGTGAGACCTTTGGCGTTTCGTTAGAATAGCTATCTGTTGGTTTCTGCTTGAAAAGAAGAGTTGGATTCCTTGGAGGGAGAGATGAAGATGGTGAAGATGGGAAAAGTGCCATCCGAATTTGGTGAAGAATATATTATAAAGACCCAACAAAAGATTAGGAGGAGTTGCAGAAAGGACATGTTTAAACAGATACTATCCTTAGCCAGCTCTTGTTTGTGCAAGTTGTGCACATTCATCCTTTGTTGATGAGGAATGAATCACCAGCAGATTGAAATTGGTGATGTTCAAAGCTGAAAGCAGGAGACATTGCCAGGTGGTAAGTAAAAAACAATGCATTTCAACATTTATATAGTTGCACAGAACTGAATTTTGGCCGTTGGGAGTATCCATTCTTATTTGGCCCTGAAGGTGAAATTGAAATGAGAAAAATCAGACTTTTCTATTTTCATAAAACCATGGTCTTAGATGATCTTAAATTAGAAGTGCTTCTGCTGATGGAAGAAATCCCAAACAACCACCTGGAATGTATAAAACCCTGTCGATAATGGGATAAGCTACCTATCAAACTGCTGCAGGATTTCTTCCATCAATAGTGGTACCTTGGCCCCGCCATAGGTCCAAGAATACGGGGAGGTTTGGACGCTGGGGGCAACCATGGGGATCCATGGGACTGGTATATTTACCTATATTTACCATAAAGATTGACCAAATGTAGGTATATATATATATATTTATGCCATAAATGGATCCCTACGGGTACTAATATGTGTTATATTATATCCAGAACATATCGAATTGTAAATATCTACGTGCATACATAAGTCCGTTGGGTGAGAGTATACAGGTTCACATCATTTCCAAAAGCCTGCTTTTGATATGTTAGTTTCAGGGAGTGTATAGTCGATCTTTGACCTGCAGCAAGATAATTTTTCGCTCAAACGGTCCCCAAAACACACGCGTTCAGCTCTGTGACTGCAAATCTCCGAGAACAACAGCGCCCCGGAAGCTCACGGTCGTTGCGGAAAGGGAATACATAAAACATGACCAAACACTCTGGAGAAATGTAGGGGAATGTCTTTAAAATGAGCAGCCCAAGATATCAAAATGGGGATGTTGCCATTTTTGAATTGAGCAGAATCCAAGTGATGAAAGGTATGCAAGGCAATAGTCGCGTTATGTTATGTTGTCAACTAATCTGTTCGGCTTGATTATCAATTTGCGTGTCTTCTTTTGGAATGTATTGCCCTTGTATGTCAAACAAAGCACCGATATGAGCAAACCTGTCACAACACCTTGCGACAAAGGCGAAGATGAGTATAAAGATGCCGTCTTTCCCGGGCTCACCCTACTCGCCACAGCAGCAGTATACCTTGCCTTATGCAGCGTCACCAACGCAGGTGCCATAATTTGTTGGGTGGGATGGTGGATGGTAGAGACTGGGCAATGAAACATAAGATTTCTCCCAACATGGAAAAAACATTGAAAGAACAACAATCAAACCTGTTTTCTTTCAATCTTTTTGAGATCTCCTGTACCAATAGTTCGCTTACCATCCAAATGGTGCATGTGAAGAGTAGCCAACTAGTGAAGGGTGATGGATGAATACCAGTTGGGTTGGTGGAATGGTTAAACTCAATTTCATTAGTTTCTGAGTATCTATCATGGAGTTCTACTCTCCAAACTTAAACTTGTACAGGATTTTTTATCAGTAATTATTCAGGAAATTAAGGAGTCAAGGAGCTAGCGATAGTATAGCGATAGTGCATCTTAATTGATCAATTGAATTAGCAGGAGTTTTCGGGGAGCCACAGTCTCCAAAATCACCTGGTACAGAGTGTGAAGTGTTTATAAGGACTTTGGTAGTTCTTAAGTGTTTGTCTGTCTAGACCACGCACATGGAATATCTAAATCCACAGTAGTTGAGGCAGCTTGGTCCAAACATGTGATTTTCGAGTAGTTTGAGACTAAGGCAGTTGAGCTACAGAGATTGAACTCAACTTGTTGTATGTCTCAATGATACTGAGAAATCCTACACCACCTGGGATATATAAGTGCTTGTATAAATAGATATACCGTGATATACCCATAGTTGATTGGTGGATCGGAGGAGTTCTTCCACTGATTTACGGTCGACGTGAAATATCCTTACAATAGTGCATTGTTTGGGTTGGTACTATATGTCGTTTTTTAGGTTGGAAGAAAAAATGTGTTGGATTATTAGAAAGTCTGCAGTTTTTAAACCGTGATTTTTATCCGATTGATTCCGATTGATGTGGTCATTTGTATCCTTTAGTATCGTTCCTACCCAAACATTCAGTTGCTTTGTCCAGCTGGCCATTGAATGCCGGTTGGATTTCAGTCGGCCATGAATTAATTATACCCTCACTCATTTGCTGTCCCTCCAAAGATGGATTGAGATGAAGAAGTACTCTTTCTCTTCCATAACCATGGAAAACATTGGAACATGGCTGGATATTTGAAAAGGCAACAATCCTATTGGAGATACACTACGCTACTGGGTGGTGGTTTCAAATATTTTTTATTTTTACCCCTATTTGGGGAAGATTCCCATTTTGACTGATATTTTTCAGATGGGTTGAAACCACCAACTAGACTACCATTTTTCGCTGAAGCATGATGCTGGAATAAAAGGGGTATGCACCACTTGGAGACAACCCCAGAAGAGGTTGCTTAAAGTGTTCGGTCGCACAGACTTTTGGTTCCCACCCAGCTCTTGAAATCGTGACCTCCAACATGTAGCGTCAAAGACAGGTTGGTGAATGATTGTGGTTTATCAACTAAAAACAGACATATGTGTCTAACTAATTTTGATACCCCCACAAAAAGCTTCTAATTTTTTGTTTTTTTTCCGAAAATGATGCGTTTTACAGTAAACCTCATCAAGGGAATGGCCTGGAACAATGTTGAGATATGACGACGTTGCCATGCGCGTGCAGGTGTCACCAACCATGTACACCACGAGTGCAGCACGACCGGTCTCTTTTGTAGCTCCTCCCCTGCCGCCCATGCAGCAGCAGCCTGCACAGTATGCACAGGTGGGGATCAGCATTTGCCAGTGTCCCAGCCACCAGGATGATCGCTTTTGTTTATGCTTGGAGATTTCAAAGGGGCAACCACTCATTAGCGTTTCCACTGTTGATTTGCATTCCAAGTAGTACATGAAAATCAACACATTTTTTGTTTCCCAAATAACCGAAAGGTATATTGTCCATACAGCAGTCTCGGAATTAGAGATCCTAAAAAAATCACCCAACAAAATTGTTTCATTTTTTTTGAATTATGTGTACCCATGAGGAGGAACCCGACACTGTTGGTCATGTGAAGTGTCTCCAAACCTACCTGGAATATGGTAAAACCTGTGGCAAACAATTGGATTTTCAGCTGACCATCAATTGGTGCTTCCCAAATTTCAGGTACCAAAGATGTTGTATGCGTATACATCAATCAACACTGTTATGTATATCCATCATGGATTTCAACTATACATACTCTCCCATGAGTACATCTACCTTTCCCAAATATCAGACATTTGTATACGTTACATATTTACAAACAAAATATATCAAAATATGCAGTACATATAGGAACACCCTTGACTCTATGCAGATACTATACACACACCTCAGAATTCATGAATAAAATATATATATACATAAAATGCAGTTCAGATATCTTTCCAATTGCGCTGACCGAATCCTGGAAGGGCTAGGCTATCAAATTTTGGGATTCGGGTTTCCTCAGGTGCCTAATGGATTCGGAACCGCACCGCTTCAGCGCTGGTCTGGTGGATATGCGAAGGTGGCTTGAAGGGACCCCCATTAACTCCGCTTCAGGTGTTGTTGTTTCGAATTTCCAAAGTGCATATAGTCTGCATAGTCTTATAGAATTTCATAGAGTTTTACAAGTAGTCACTGGCTAAACTGTTTACATGTTTGGGTGGTTCCAAGATGACATATTGAGTAGGAAAACTATTATGTAAAACTTGAATTTTTAGAGTCAAACATTGCAGCTTGTGAGGTTTGTTCCAAAAAAAATGTCCGGTCATTTCCAGGAGGGTTGTGGTTTGTTGGGTCATAAATGGTTACATGAGCAACAACCAAAAACCGCGAGCCATAAGGGGATTCCGCAAAGATGGGCGATACAAAATCCAACGTTACACTACCAATTCACCCTCGGTTGATGTTCCTAATTTGCCAGTGACCTTATGGGGCAACTGTTGGATCCAAATCATGGATTTTCACGTCAATCATTTTGAGCCCAAAACGACCAACAGTGTGATCTGGGTATCATGGAAACGTGGTTGGAGACTTGAGTTTTTGCCGCAATCAAATAGAATTTTCTCTCTCTTACATATATGTATATATACATGTATATTGGTTCAACTGGGTAGAACAAAATCTGTTCAAAGGACCTGTGATCCACACGCACTAAAAACTGACCTGGAAGAAGGAAAGGAGGGAATTCACTGAGAGGGTCAAAATAAACCCAGAGATTTCCTGTGAAAAAAACAACATTCCCATGAACCGAAGGAGTTTTTAGACCCATAAAAGACCAGAACAATCCCCAAGACTCTGGTAGTTTTTTATATCTTACTATGGGTAAGTAGCCTTCAAAAAGACCAAGATTGATGTAGGAAATCCTATGGCTCTTCAGTGTGCTAAGGCTGGTGCCGGTGCGCCGCCCATGACAGCCGTGAAGTCTACGGACTCGGCCACCGGGGGGGTTTGGATCTGAAGGTGGCTATACCTTGGGTGTTGGGAACCCGCCGGGCCCCAGGATGCTGGCTCGTGACCACCAGGATGACATGAATGAAACATGTTTAGGAATGCCATGATCGCATCCTGGGAGGGGATACTCCACATCAAAAGATATCTCCAAACAAAAAAACAGAAAGTTGTGGGTGTAGATGGCACAAGTATTTTATTTTTATGTTTTTTTGGGGGGGGCGGATACTATCAATATCTCTCAATCTGTTGATCCCAATAAATTATGCAGATTGAAGTGCTGCAATATCAAACATCATGAGTCTTCTCTCCGCGCTAAAGGATTCACCAATTTGCTTTAGGCTTAGGGATCTTAGGGCCTATCCTACCAATCATCTTGCAATCTTGGGATTGTTACAGGCTGGGGAGCTTCTGCTGCTACTAGCTACTACTTCCCGGCCGCTACTGTAGTTACCCTTGCTACACCCCTTGGAGATTCAGGTCCAGGTTATATATCTAGGTGGTGGTTTCAAATATTTTTTATTTTCACCCCTATTTGGGGGAAATGATCCAATTTGACTAATATTTTTCAGATGGGTTGAAACCACCAACTAGGTATTTTATGACTTGAACAAAGCACATAGCAATTCCCCAGCTTCTCAGGACCCAGATCCCTTTGGTCCAAGTCTCAGTGAACAAACAAACTGGTCAGAAGAGTTTGTTGAGGTTGCGTTTGCTGGAGGCTGAAAGAGCTACCCTCCGGTAAACTATCATAGCAATGGAACATGGAGAAATGTATGTCCTATTGAAAATGGGGATTTTCCATGGCTATGTTAGTTTACCAGAGGCTAACACTTACGGATGATTTTGTGTTTTTTTTCGGTGGGGAAACGCTGTGCAGATTTTTATAGCAAACAGTTGTTGGATGTCTTTTGGTGTTCGAGTTGCGGTTTGGTGAAAAGGTTTTGGATGCCAGGATAGCAATTAGTTGTCCTTGGTGATACTGTGATGTGATACCCTTTGTTTTTCAGGAGAAGCACTTGATAGAACTCTTTGGTCCGATAATATAGTCTGCTATAATGTGCTTAGGCACGCTGGTCAAAATTGAATAAAATTGGCAAATTTGCTGGAAATTGCGGACCCACATGAATCCACTTCGAACATCCAAATGATAACTTGAATCCACACAATTGGCATTTTGAATCCTCAACATCTCATTGTTTTTGTAATACCTCACAGCAAAAACTGTAAGACTGTAAGATGTTCTTGTTGAACATCTTTCATTTACATACATTTGTCATCATTTACCATCCCCCAATTTCAGTCCCCTGAAAGACCTGTCTACCCCAAACGCCCACCTTCAACCCCATGCGCGTCGAGGTGGTGATATCCATGCGGCAGCCATAGCTGGTGACGTCCAAGCAGTTCGAAAGATTCAAAAGGCAAAACCACACAGCGTTCATGCCTTTGATGAGAGTGGTTTCTTGGATATAAAATGGGAGCAGATGAGGATGATTTTGGGGATGGCAGATGTTTGTTTGAATTTGGCTTTGGGATGAATTTTGATAATTGGCAAGATATCAGTGCATGATGGGCTGGTAGAATAAGAGATGATACGAATCTGTAGTGGATATAAATAAATATATCAATCTAGTGTACATTTATGTATATTTAGTCATTCATGGTGGATTTTCCGAGCCCTTTAGTAAGCTGCTTCTTGGCATTTTTGGCAATCGCTAGCTGGTAGGAGGTCACCGAGCATGATGATTCCGGCGAATATAACATGATCTTGACAGCTTTAGAGATTTTAAGCATTTTGCATTCCTTTGACAAAACATGGTACACCACTCATGTTTTTTATGGCCATTGCGTTGGGGAAAAGCAAGCATTTCAATCACCTTTTTCGACCTTTTAAACACGACGAGTCCCGTTCAACTGGATCTTCATGGCAGTTTCCACACAGGAAACTGCTGGGAAGCCAAAATTTGATTGTTTCGTTTTGTTTTGGGGGAGAAACTTTCGAAATTTCAATGTCAATGCCAATGATTCCAAATGGTTCAAATTATATTGAGGTGATTCTGATGACTAGGTGGTGGTTTCAAATATTATATCATGTTTACCACTTTTTGGGAAATGATCCAATTTGACTTGCGCATATGTTTCAGGGGAGGGGTTGGTTCGACCACCAACCAGATGACTGTTTTTAACATATCGCTTGTTAGTACACATTATATGTAGACACCCTGCAGCCTGCATCACGGGGAACATTCACAGTTTGAGAGAAAGATGCTTCCCCTTTGTGCTTATATGTAACCCATGTACCCCATGAACCCCACCAAAAGGTGCACTAAAATTCAACCTTACCAGCAAAGATCCTCATGTTTTTCACAACCCCATTGGTTGCACAAACAGTCAAGCTGAGGAGTTTTTGGCAGACTTCCAATCGGTGATCTTCTGCAGTATTTGTTTTTTGTTTTAATGTTCTTGGAGTCCCCCCCACAGTCTCTTATTGTCCCTGATGCCGTTTTTTTGTGTTTAGAAGAAGTTGTACTCACTATAATCCCTAGGATCTATGGGATGATTGCATATTTACCTACTAATTATTTGGTTGATTTGTATGGTACATGTATATAGGTAAATATGCTATCGTCCCTATGGGTAACTTATTTGATCACTTCGAGAAGCAACTGTTTGTGGCTTCAAAGGTCAAACATCATTGCATCATGCAGTTGCGCAAGGCCATTTGCATATGATCCATGAGTGCCTAGGCATATGAAACTTTTGGTAGCCTTTTGGAGAAATGAACGGTTTTTTGGGTGTTGTGCAATCTGTTGACTTGGCAACGGACCAGAATTTAAAAGAACGTTGTGAGGACAGAGCAGAGAACTTTTGGGTGGCTGAGGCAATGATGCTGATGATGATGATGATGATGATGATGATGACGATGATGATCATGATCATGATGATGATGATGATGATGATGCTGATGATGATGCTGATGATGATGGTCTTGTTGGAGTTATCGTATGGAAACTTCCCCTTGTATACTTGTCAATGCACTCGTCTGGCCCCCGCTTCGAAAGAATACAGGTTCTGTTTGCTGAAGAGGAACCGTAAATGTGCCCCACAGAAAAATGTTTCCTTGCTTTGTCTATAAACTATACCCTGCAAGTCCAGCCGACTGTAAAAACAACTGTCGCCTGGATTTGTTACTTGAAAACTCTTAGTCAAACACCGGTCTTGAAACGGGAAAACCACTAAAAATAATGATCATTGAAATCCTGAAATATACCACCTTGAAAGTAGATTCGTCGACGTCCTCCCATGTCTTCGTTGCTAATTGCCCAACAACGCACGGGAAGCAATCTTGAGAATGGCACCCATCTATGACTTCGCTTAGGAGTAACCGGTAGGTGCTGAAGTTTGTCTCTCTTTATTGTTTCCTAAGCCAATGGCAAAAGTCTTCAAAACTTTTGGGGATAACGTACTCTTTATATCTCTATGTTAGAGACATAGAGTTGGGACAGAATGGAAAAATACATACAATTTAAACTTTAAATGCTGTCTTTTTTACTTCAATTTCAACATCCATCTAAAACATCCATAACTCCCGAGTGTTCCTCGGTAAAAGCGACGTTCACCAATGTGTTTAATCAAGGTTACTCTCGTGTGGTGCAGATATTGAAGCGACGAATCACGATGGCCCGGGAGATCTCAGAAGGTTGCAATGGATGGTGGAAGGATGCTCACCATAACCCCCCAACAAAAAGTGGAAGTTTGTATCTTCCAAGGCTACCAAGTTTTTACTGGGTGGTGGTCCGTTTCAAATATTTCTTATGTTCACCCTTATTTGGGGAAGATTTCCAATTTTGACGAATATATTTCAATTGGGTTGAAACAACCAACCTGATACAAACCTGTTTGTGTCTTCCATTGCTTTTTCCAACTCTTCCCAATGGGGGACAGGTTGGGGATATTAGAAAAGTATGATGTTTTGTTTTTTGAAGGATGTTGATATTTAACAGTTCTTTTTGTTTCTGAGAGTTTGTTTCGGAGAGATTGTGTGTTTTGTTCACCTTTCTTAAGGGAAGAGAAGCCAGTGCAGTGAAACATATTGTTTTGTCAGATGGGACTTCCAGTGGTTTTCCTCCAAGGTTCCTTCTCCCACAAAGCTGGAACCTTTGGTGTGAATGAATACTCATGTGTGTTTGTCGGCAGAAGAATTAATGGGGATCGTAGAAAAAATATCCAGTTGTGTTCTCAACATGGACAGTTCTGGGGGAGGGGGGTGGGTCGTGAAGATAGCCCTGGGTTGGTTGTCTCAAGAAGTTATTAAGGTTGGCTTGGTGCTCCACCCGGCAACGGAGAATTGTTGATGAATATGTTGGTCCCCTAACATGGTGAACAGGATTGGGGTGACTGTGGCGTATGCTATTTGTGTTCAAGCTTACTTTAGCGTGCTTCGAGTTTCGATCGCAATCTTGCTGTGCGGAGAAAGAAATCATGGCAAAAGGTGTGAAATTCGCAGTGCTCTTGGCCGCCTTGGGTGTTTGCAAGGGAGAGACTGAGACTTTACATGCATTTAGATGTTGGAACGCAACAACCAAGCAAGAGCTTAGCATCTCCGACACAAATTCCCAGCGAGTAAGCGAGTTAGTCACCCATTTCATTGAATGAACACATTCTCACAAAGATCGGAGAACCATGTTGACACTGATAAATTTCAACATCATCAATGATATTAGCGCACAGTTTGAGTCGTTTGAAGCTTGAGTTCCCTGGCTTTACTGACCCTCAACATGATGAGGATGTGCGCAAGGCGTTTGAAGACTTCATGGCCAAGTACAAGAAGTTTCCTGGTGTTTGTTTATGTCACACATGTTTTTTGAGTTGGTTTGATTTCCTCTCGGAGGGGCCAAGAAAACCTATGACGACTAGGAACATGCCCTTTCAAAAGCGCAATGTGGTCTTTGATAGCACTAATTGCGAAGTGTCTCCACAACAAAAACATGTTTCAAACTATCAAGTGAAGGATAGTATTATGTAGTAAACACTTTTTGTTTCAGCCGTTTTTCCTAAGACTTCCAACACTTCCCCAAGAAGAAAAAATAGGACTGACTCTGTGCTTTTCGGTGCTGCACACACGGGGTTTATGGTCCCATTCCCTGTTTTAGTAGGAATCCTTACTTGGAGTGGGTAGGTACTGTTGATGTAAGAATTCCTGCACCAGTTGATAGGATAGTTTATCGCACTATTTACGGGCTTTTCTTATATCCAACCGGTGGTTGTTTAGGATTTCTGAACCATCAACAGTATTCAAGCCGTTGTTTGCCTGAATTTGGAAATAAAAATCCTCCACCATTTTTTGAAACACCTGGAACTTGTCTGGTTGATGACCATCCTGACATGGATGAAATCCCACTGAACCAAGGCTAAGCTTAAATCTTTGGGGTGACAACATACTTACAGTTGGACAAAGATCAGTCTCTCACAATCCAAGGTGTATATCCAAAAGTGCAGAATGGTTATAGGCCATGTGTGAATTCATGACAGGCTCAACGTGCGTACAAAAACCAGTGTGTTCAGGTTGAAACAAAACACAAACAATAAAAAGAGAACACACCCACTGGAGAAGATGATGGATGGTTATATGGGGTCACCAGTTGTGTTAGATAGAAGTTGTGTTTTTGTTCCGTTTGGAGGTGGCTACAAATTATTGGGCAAAACCTTCAGTAAACATCAAGAAAACCAAAACATATCAATACATGAAATCCAAAAAACACAGGCAAAAGGAACAGACCTATGGGAGAAGATAATGGGTCAGCAGTTTTGTTTGTTTTGCTCTGGTTTGTTTGTTTTTGCTGGTTTTGGGCGCCAAAAAGGAAGAATATGATGGAGGGTTCAGGTATGTTCAGGTCAGCACTTGTGTCTTTTTTGGTGTTCTCAAGGCTTTCAATATGTTTCTCATGTCCTATCCATTTTTTCAAAGCTTCACATGTGCTTTTAATTTGGAGTTAATAAATCCGACTGATCATCCCAGTGAGTGGAAGACCCCGGAGAAAGCTGCAAGTCTGGGCTTTTGATTTTGATTGGCGAACAGGATCCCGGATGCGCCTCCCCTCAGCCCGCGGCCTGTGACGGCACTTAGGAGCTATGTGTCGGCAGAGGAACAAGAAATTCGTTTCGATATCTTCGCCAACAACTTGAAACAGATCGAGAAGCATCATGGCAATCATCAGATACTACGTATAGATACAGTTGGTTGAATTTCAGCACCACCAAGCATGTTTTCACCCTCAAACCCCACTAAAGTTTGTGGTTTATTTGGAGGAAAAGCCTAAGATGCTAAACACAGCTTCAGGTTTGTGCACTATTACAGTACTTCACCGAATAGAATCCTTCTTACAAAAGATTAGACTCTGGTATGTGTGTGCGTGTGTGACTGATATAGCTGTGTTTTGACGAAGAATTGTATTGAAGTTTGCTATAATAATGATATGGATACTTACGGTCAATGTGTACTACCACCACCTCCCACGACTTGTCTCTTTTTCTCGTACCATACCGGCACCTGCATTTTGCTTGAGGCACAATAAGGAGGGACATAGTAGCTCGTCTCAAAAAAAATGGGCAAATGTGGCAAAAGTCAGGTTCTTGTGGTTGAAAAAAGCGTCTTACACTTTTGGTGTAGACCTTTGATGATATGGGTGTTTCCTTAAATGGTGGTACCCCCATTTCACACCCCAAAATGATCATAGTAGGGAAAACCCATAGTTGTTGGGGAAATCCACCATTTTAGGAAACCCCCATATGAAGGGGAGAGGAAGTAAGGAGAACAAGGATTCTGTAATTCCAGATCAAAATGGGGAGCCAGATGGCCTCATGGAACTGATGATATTTAGGGTTTTTTGGTTCGTTGGTCTCGTTGTTGGTGATTTCGTCTAGTTTGTGGTAGTACCTGGTAGTCATGTGTTGCGGTTGTTGATGAGTAAGTTTTTGATAGTTACAAATGTTACAAATTGATGATCTTAGTCACGGCCTCTTCCCCTTGTGTTGGGGGTTTCCAGTTTTGCCCTTTGGATGCATCAAGTGAAGAAGCTTGGCATTTAAAAGGTCACTCCAACAACCATGGGTGACGACCTAAACAAATCTAGCTGCTTTCAAACATGAATCTTGTGATGTTGTAACCTACTTACAAAAATTAATGATCCAATTTGACTCACTCATACTCTTGATGGTTCAGATTGGTAGTTGAAATCCCATTGTTTACAGCTATTATACATCCAACCAGTGGTTGTTTGCAATTTCCGCACCATCAACATTTTGATAGTAAATTACCAATCTAAACCACCAACCACGCAGTGGCAATTTGACTCATATCTTTTTGCCATTCCACAAGTGATCCAATTTTACGAATCAATCCCATAGCATCCATGGGACGAACGGTATATTTGCCTACATTTACCCTAAAGATCAGCCATTCATGTAGGTAAATATACCGGACAACCAGCCCCACCGGATGCCGAACCGAACAGGGTCGTCAAGTGGATACCACCGAGGCTACCAGCTTGGTGTCACGGAATTTGCGGACAAGACGCTGAGACCGACAGAACCCGGTGGTTGGGTTTTTGGTCATCCCCAAATTGCCAAATTGGTGCTGGTGATTGTAAGGTGGATTTTTCATGAGTTTAATTCAGGTTCAATAATTTTTAATACTTTGCACAAGTCACTTTAAGGTAGCATGAATATTGTGTCTTGTATCGGATCAAGATATTCGTATGTTTTAAGTTTCGAGAAAAATATCATTCAAAGATGGACATTTTTTTTGCGTCAACGGAACGTGATGTGGAAATCATGGAAACTTTGACGAAGCTGAAGCGGCTTAAAAGCAAACCCGAGAGGTTCGATTTTGTGTGCGACCAGGTTTTGATGTCGTCCAAAAAACATGTTCTAGGTGGTGGTTCAAATATTTTTTTGTTCACCACTATTTGGGGAAGATTCCCATTTTGACTAATATTTTTCAAAGGGGTTGAAACCACGAACTAGTAGTAGCACCGGGGTGTATTTCCAGTGGATAAACGGGATATTTTCCATCGCGTCCCGATACTATCCCTTTGGTTTTGATTTGGCAATATTTCGAGGGTATGTGAGCCACTTTGTTTGTAGGGAGGCCATACTTACTTTTGACCTAGAGACTTTTAAGATGGCACTATAACAAACCGTGTATACAGCAACATTGATCATTAAAGATGGTTCGAACGCAAGACTTTGTATCCAGTCCAAATCTCCCATTACATCAGAGTGCAGAACTCTACCGCCAATATTAATTTTTTGGGTCCGGACTTCATCAACAAAATGTTCCAAGGAAACAAGATGAATTTGCCTTGGATCATATTGGTTGCATGACCAACAGCGAGAACCAGTGGTCATCCTTGCCATACCTCGGACGTGAGAAGTTTCATGAGTCTACCGTCTTGCCAAAGTCTGTGGACTGGGTTTCGAGACTTGGACGTTACAGTGATAGTACTTGGAGGATCACCCCAGATGTAAGTGGCTAACATGGTTAATAAGTCCCCCAACTGGGGTTGTTCCCCTTCTGAATGGCCTTTTCATGGCTTATAAATGGGTGGTTACTAGCTACTTACAATTCCTGGGACGATCCTCCAAGTAGTGGTGGTTGTCGTTTTTTTTGACCTGGCAGTAATCCAAATCCAAAATAGTGATAGTTTAGTTGTCATCCAGTGATAGTAGTACCTCTGCCTGTACCAACAAGCTGCTTGAAATCTGAAAAGTGAATTCTCGTCACGACTCATCAAAGATATTAAGGTCAAATTTTTCAAGTTCCATCATGCCCTAAGTGGTTTTTTGAAAAAAAAAGCCAGCCAGATTTCCCAGATTGGCTTGTTGTTTCAAAACCACGGCAAAAAGTCATCACCAGCATCACCCAGGAAAGGTGCCGTGACAGATGTGAAGAATCAGGGCAAATGTGGATCCTGCTGGTCTTTCTCAACCACTGGAGCCTTGGAGGGCGTCGCTTGGACCGGACATCTGATCAAACATCAAACATCCACTGTTTTTTTTTTAAGACTCCGGTTTTGCTAACATAGCAATGGAAAATCCACCATTTGAAGATGTATTTCCTATTCAAGATGGGGATTTTCCATTGCTATGTTAGTTTACCAGAGGGTAATCTTTACAAATCTCCTACAGTGTGTTTTGACCGTTTCTGGACAGCTGGACAGATTCAAAAAAAGAAACAACATGTTGATAATAAGCACCTGTTTGTTGATTGTTTTTGTGAATACCAATTTCCTCCCGAAAAAGTGATAATTGCCAGCCTAACAGATAGGATCCACTGATATACCTCATTGAATGTGTTTCTCCAAGTAAGGTCATTCTCAAAGGAAAACAATTCCCTGAAACTCTCGTGTTGATAGTCACTTAAGAAGCCATCACCTTTTCTTCCATGGAGGGAACTAGATATAGGTTGACCCGACAAACTCCTGTACTGGGTTCAACATGTGGCAGTACTTGGAGGATCATCCCACTTAGGAAGTACTTAGTAACACTCAATTTATAAGCCATGGAAAAGCAATTCGGATTTACGATCACCATGGTTCTTAACCACTGAACCATCCACTGCGATGATCCTCCAAATTAAGGGATTATCAACCACCATCATCCCTTGATCATCCCTAACTATAGTGTGATCACTTACATTTTCGTTGATTTTCATGGGATCAATCTAGGGAAATTCTCCACCCGTTCCGTTGATGACAGATTATGGGCGAAGTTTCTTGGGTCCATGGGTCCATGTGGCGCGGTGAAACGCACGGCCATGGGTCCATGGGCCATGAAACGTCTCTCAAGGCGTGGAAGTTGGCAAGTGGTGATTTGGTGGCTCTCAGTGAGCAGCAATTGGTGGACTGCGCCAAGAACGGTGCCATTGGCGTAACGACGTAACGGACGGACCTTTCCGGTACGTACCCGCGCTACGAGGTATACCCCGAAAAAGGGTAGCTTTCCTTTTTGGGAAATTGGAGTTGAGTCAGTATTTGTGGATTGGATGGTTTTTTTAAATCTCAAGATTCCATCATTTTTTCACTGGATGAAGTACACACTTCCCATATTACGTGGAATAGACTCGAAGATTTAACTTGAAGGTGATTCTGCGGGAAGAAGCATTGTTTGTTTTAAGTATATAGATCAAGTATGACCAAACGTTTTTGACCAACAATGTGCGTCGAAGAACCAACAACATGTGTTTTTTTGGTGTGAAGGATTTCGATGGCTACAAGACCCTGATCCCCAAACCTAAGTGCTTTATCTCCAGTTTATAATACCCTCCCTGAATCTAACAGTTCGCACCTGAAAATAGATGGTTGGTAGACGATCCTTTCCTTTTGGGTTCGGTTTGCCTATTTTCAGGGGCTTTAACTGTTAGTTTCAGGGAGGGTAATGTTTATTTCAGGGATATATATATATATACATGGTATATATTAGTGATGTATATTTATATATATATATACATATCAGGGATATTCAGGTTGGTACTTTTTCAGGGGTGTATTTTTTTGTTCAACTTCACCCGGCTTGGGTAACTCCAAGGTAACATGGGATGCCAGGGAGGCTCTATGGATTTGGCATTTCAATACTTGGAGAAGCACGATGTCAACTGGCTGGCAATAATTGGGTGATGGGGGACCCTGAAGGGGTTGGACATGTGGTATATATATATATTGTTTTTTTATATGATACGATGTGTTTTGATATTATGTTATTTTACATGAACGATATTATATATTTTTCTTATTGTTAAATAATGTGTACATTTATATAATCTTTAAATACATATAATATATATGTATATATATTGATTCACATTGACTATATTGGTTTGGTGGTTGTGTATTGCCATCATAGTGATCATATGAAATTACATGTTGTTTATGATAGTCGAGCTCATGATGAAAACATTCACTCTTATAGGCTCCACGGGCAGCTCACTGGTGGACAATGGCATATTTCCTGCAACGCACAAAAAAACAGGCACTTGTCAATACAAAACATCATCTCATTTCGCTTATGTATATAATCCACTTCCACACTTGGGCCCTTTTTTGTGTTGCAAATGGCAATCACATATATCCAAATTTTGTAGCTGATATTTTTGGTGTGTGTATTTGTTGAGGGCCTGAGGACCTTCTCTCAGTGCTGACAAATTGGTGATTCAGACTGGGGGTTGAATGTCTCATAGGAAGGCCCTTAGGACAAGAATTTCTGAGCCCCATGGTAAAACAATGCAAAACAAGTGGAGAAGCACCAAGCTCTCCAATGAAGTGAACCAAAGTGACTAGAAATCCCTCAGACCACTGCGAGAAAATCATTACATCGGACTGAAAATAGATATTCCAACTCCCCAAATACAATTTAGATAGATTAGATAGAGTCCTTATAAACCCAAAAACCATGGTATTTGCATCATCTTGTGTCCAAAAGAGTGGCATATACCAACCAGGAACCAACCATGAAATCATTGGGTCCACAACGATTCGAGGTGTGCAAGGAAGACAGCTATCCTTATCTCGCGGTTCAGGGCACCTGCCACCAAACCAACTGCTCCGCCTCTTTGGCAAAAGTTGGGGCGTTGGGGTGACTAATGGTGCAACCTGAAACATCCATTGTTTGGTAAATTTCCCCACATGGATGATTGGATTTTTATATCTGTTCTCTAAGAAATGTACTATTCCTGAAACTAACAGCTCGCACCTGAAATTGGATGGTTGGAATATGATTGTTTCCTTTTGGGTCAAAAAACGACCTATTTTTAGGGGTGTTTGGGTTCTTTTCATGGAGTGTAATTTTGGGATGACCAACGATGAGTTGGATATTTGCCAGGTTGGTTGCCTATTCTACAAACCGCGTCACGGGATTTGTGAGATGTTGTGCGAATGTGTTTGTGTGTGTGTGGACCCATACATATAATCATTTTTAAATAAGCCTATACAAAGAACTTAGCACTCCACAACCAAAAGTTGTTGGAATGTGACGGTTTCACCATTGGTTTGACCCCCAAGTCGTTTCTCTTGTTTTCTCGATCCAAAGGTTCATGTATAGCCCAGGTGGCAGTGCCTTCAGGATCCATTACAGGCTTCAAGGATGTTGATTCACAAGATATGGATGCCTTGATGCAAGCTGTATCTAAGCAACCTGTCTCAGCTTCTTGGTGGAAGATGGTTGGTTGGTTGGTTGGTTTAGGTTGGTTAGTTGGTTGGTTTTGGTTGGTTGGTTGGTTGGCGTTCAGAGAATTCAGCATGTTGTTTTGGTGACATTGAAATGAGTTGTAAGTTAGTGACTGGGTGATTTACCTTGGAACATCATTGAAAACAGTTGCTCCCGATAGGTCAATGATGTTTTGGGGATTGATCAATGAGATATAGTTTATCAGACGTTGTCACCCAATAGCCTTCATATATTAACATGTATCTACGTGCTTTATGATTTAAGAATTACTGTAAACAAACTTTTGGAAAATCAATAAATCTACATAAACATCTACCACTTCAGAGCATCCCGCCCCGCGATGGGCAGCCAGGTTGCCATTGAGGCTGATCAAATGGCCTTTCAACTTTACAAAGGCGGGAAAAAACGAGGGGAAACGAGGGAAACGGCCTTCCAGGAACTGACTAAACCATGCAGGGAAAATAGCATCCATAGGAACTCCTACCTTCATGCATGAAACTGCGCCATTTGCCGTTCATAATCTTGGGATGGAAGTGATGAATGGACCATCCATTTTTTTGCAAACGTGTTGTGGGCCCTCATTTAGCCTCACCCCAGTAGTTTAGTATTGGATTCAAAATGACTTGGACAATGTGCAACAATTTGGAGGTTGTTGAAATATGATTGATTCACCGAGATACATTCATTTGTTTGAATATTTGTTGAGTGGCTTGTAATGATGAGCAAATTTAAGCATTCCACATGGGCTACATGTTGGATACTGAAGCAAAATACTCAACTGCCTTGTGGGTAAAGAGTAAAGCCCCACAAGTTATACACTTCCTGAAATCTGAAACTACCAGCAAAGGCCCTATTTCTAGGGGCTTTTGTTGTTGGTTTCAGGGAGGGTAGTGCTGGACTTGCCAACCGATCAGGTGGCATCTTGACTCAGGAATGTGGTACCTTGGTCCAGGATTTTTCGGGAAGGTTTGTCGTATATAAGTTTTCCGGGGAATTGAAATGTGTGTGTAAAAATGGATATGTATTTATATATATATATATACACAGATCTAGATGCTATTTTTGGTATTATATGATACTACAATATCCTTTAAACTATCTATATACCAGTTTGTACTCGTATGTAGTATGCCCAGACATTGAATGAGAAAGTAACAAAGTCTGAGCTCTTCGTTTCAGGGTTTTAAGGCTTAGTGAGATGGACAAAAACTTGTATTGGTGCTTTAAGATACATGGCTTGCCATTTCCAAAAAGGTAGGAACCAGTAATATAGAGCATCAATGTTTTAATTTCATTCATTTCTTTTCACATAGATAGCACATGAAATGATCCTGTTGATGCTTCAGAAGTTCGTCGCCAAATCCACAATCTCTTCAAGGGTTGGATGTTTACCAACTATAGTTACAGGTTTAGTAGGCACCATCCGAGGTGGTGATCGACTGAACCATCAACAGGTTGGCCAACCATAACCTTGAGACAAACTCCCCCGGTGCTGTGGTTACCTGGTTACCTTCCTCCAAGTGTGAACAGGGCAGCTTAAGCTGAGTGGTTTTGGAGAAATGAGCTGGAAGGTAACCAAGCTAAGTGGTGGCAACTCAAATATTTTTTATTTTCACCCCGAACCCTGGGGAAATGATCCAATTTGACGAATATTTTTCAGATGGGTTGGTTCAACCACCAACTAGCAAGCAAATTTCAAGAAACTTTCAGAATCGACATGTGTTTAACCCTTTCGACTTCCTTCAAAAAATTGCCCCCAAGATGTGTGACCACTACTTGGGTTTTAGAGTGCCAAAGGTGTACCTCTCTTTGAAAATTTGTGGATACTTTTTGGTTGTGTCCAAATGTCACACCCAACAAACCGAGATAAACATTTCTCAACTCCTACGCCTCAAACTTGATTTACCAATAGAATCCTGCAACAAAAAAACACAATTATTTACCTCGTAAAGTGAAAGGGTACAAAAAAGATCTCTACATAGAAGCAGCAATTTTTACTTCAAGCCCCAAACAAGTGGATGTTCCCCACCTTTGGATTTCTTCCGACCCACAAAACTGGGTGGTGCATTGTGTCGACCAAAAACATTTTTTCTGACGCCAAAAAAAAAAACACATCAAAAACTGATGGGATTTTGGGTGTTTTTTTTGACAAAATTCGGGGTGGTTTCAAACATTGTTTATTTCTGACCCTGAAAATTGGAGAAAGAATCCAATTTGACTAATTTTTTTACATGGCTTGAAACCACCACCTATAGTTTTGGGTGAGGCACTAAGTTGGATCATGGTGTCCTCTTGGTGGGTTACGGCACTGAGAATGGCGTGGACTACTGGAAGGTGGAGACAAAAGGGATGGGGAAACTGTTCAGGAAAACCCATTGGAGGTTGTATGAATATATATATATATATACATTTATTTATTTAGATTTCGGTATGTGCATGTATATATGTATATTCAAGTACAGAGAAATAGCAACAGTATCATTGCATGTCTAGAGACTAGATGCTGAACAACTGTATCAAGTTGACACTATATGCAGGTTTCTTCACATGTAACATCTTGCGGGATATGCCTAGAGGCTGAAGTAAGCACCAATCTTAATTTTATGCAGCACAAAAGCATTGGGGAAGGTGACAAGGGCTGGATCTTATGACGGGTGAATCATGCAGAGGTACTTTGTACAACAAAGACTTTTGGCAATTTCAATTATTTGTGAATTGGAGAAGTATCATCATTCACCCAGATGATTGGGAGTGTGCCAGCCATTGGGATGTTGTATGATACATTGATAGTCTTATTGGCCATCCATGGGTTTCAGGTCATACAGCACGGCTCCTTTGCTTCCAGCCGTGGGTGTGTTGCAGGGTTTGGAACGGATATTGTGGGCAGATGATCTAAGCTTACAACTATCTTACTATGTTTCACTTCTAGTTGGCTTGACTTCCCAACTGTTCAACTCTCATTAACTATTTGGGAAGGTCAACAAAAATATCATCTCATATACTGCCATCCAAATATCATCTCATATACTGCCATCCAAATGTCATCTCATATACTGCCATCCTTGTTGGTTCTCTTTTTTTCCAGCTTGTTCTGCACACAATCGGATGCTATTGATGACCCATGGAACGTTTTTCACAAATTCCAAGGGGGAGAAGCTTCACCACCTTTTCAGGTGAAGAACAGCTGGGGAGCTGACTGGGGCGAGAATGGCTACATCCGTCGCTTGGAATGTGGACAAATCGAGCCGACTTGTTTGGTTTCAATGATGTTTTAGATATCTATCCCCAAAAAGCATGGGGAGGTCCAAATTGAACATGTATAGATCTAGCTACCAGTGAGGACGAAAAATATAAATATGGATCATCTTCAAATCATGGTTCTTTTTGTTTCTTTCTTCCCCTTGAAATTCCCGTATGTTTTGGTGCATTTTGAAGGCGATTCCGAGCGAGAAACCCACCTTGCATTGCGTTCGGATGATTTCCTGGTAGATCTTGGGGATGATCTGGTTTCTTCATCTTTTTAAGAATGAAGTTTGAGAGAAGTTAGATCATGTCATATTCACATGTTAGATATGTATATGCAGGGAGAAGAATTCCCAAAGTGGCTCTGATATTTTGATTCTATTCTAGCCACTATGGCTTAGTAGTGCTTCATGGCCGCTCATGTTTGTGGAATCTCGATCGCAACTGGCGACGGATTATTGTTCCTAGTACATCGCCAAGATATATCATGATAGATCAAGGCATCTACTGAGCTTACTACTTGGAGGATCATCCCAGGAATTGTAAGTAGTTAGTAAACCCTATTTAGAAGCCAGTTAGGGCGTTTATAAGGGGAACAATCCTACTTAGGGGATTTATTAACCATGGTTATTAACCACTTACTAAATGGGATGATCCTCCAAGTAAGCTTCTCTCGGCTCTTGTAATGCTTGGCATGGTTGCATCTTGTTTTCTGAGGCATGAAGAGGGGTGTCCCAAAGGATGGTGAGTCTCTTGGTGGTTTTAAGACCTTTTTTCGTTTGTATTTGTTTCTCCCACCTTGGCGGCCTTGCTTTTAGATCTCCTGAAGTTTGGTATTGAAAGGGTGAAAAAGCCTTTGATTTTAGAGTTTTTGTTTGAAGAAGGTAACGCAATACATGGAAGCAGTATGGAAGAAAAGTTGGACACTGGCGGAAAAGATGTACCCTTTGGTAAACTAACATAGCTGGCTGGAATATCCCCATGTTCACTAGTAAATGCATCTTCAGGGGATCCGTGTTCCATTGCTATGTTAGTTTACCAGAGGGTAATTGACAGCATTGGAAGAGATACGTTACAGGACTTGTGACTTGATTGATTCAGCCAAGCAGCTTTAGCAGGCTCCTTTGAATCCACATTTTGGGGATGATGTATCTATGCATATATATATATATCACATCATATTAATCTTAGTAGAACATATATGAAAAAACTAGAGATTCCTAAAGTTTTCAACTTTTTGTCTCATGATCCCTAGTCAGTAATATTCACCAACTCGCATCTCTACCTCACAGTAGTCTAGCATAGCAATGCTAAAGAACCACAGTAGTCAAGATGTATTGTCCTATTGGAAAGGATGGGTATATTATTCATTGCTATGTTTGATATATATATATATACATATCATATACATATATATTTACATATTACATATCAGATATTATGTACATGTCATATTTACATATATATATATTATCTTGTCAATTGTATGAACCTTTTACTAACGATTACATAATTGATGCATTTTTTAAGTCATTGCTTTCAAATTGCTTCATCTTCCCCAAACCTTGAACCAATACCTGTGGGTACGTTTGTGGGTTTTGTGGAATCGCTTCTCACCTCAGGTGTGGTATCAAGGATCAACCATCCTATCCCCTGGTGAAGTCCAAGGATATTGAGCTGGTCGTCTAAGGCGGCGAAGACAGGTGGTCGGATCCACCTGAAAACCCCAACATGGAACTGGAGTCACAACTTTTCAAATGTGGGCTCCGGTATATGCACTGAAATCCTGAAAAAAAAAACCTTGGCTGGTGATGGATGAAGGATTTTTTAATGCATTGAAGATGTTAAGATGGTGGTATTTTGGAAGTAAATGTATAGGAGTGAAATGATATAACATCATTTGTTTTGATGTGTGTTTCCTGAGTCTCTTATTGCAACATGTAGCTACTCAAAACAATCTATATAAGCCTTGATGGCGAAACATTCATCCATCGCCAGGAAATCCTGAAAAGTTGTCGTGTCGATCCCGTTTGGGGATGTGACACGGATAATCACTCACAGCGTTGGAGAAAAAGCTTGGCCTAAGTACGTGAAATTGGAAGAGGAACAATTAACCCCCGAAAATTCAGAGGTCACCTGAACAGGGACTATTTTGGAAGGAAAATAGTCTTCCAACCGGCATTTTTCAGGGGATGTGTTAGTTTGGTAGTTTTCGAGGGAGTTTTTGGTGTTGCTCTAGCTCTTGATTTTTAACCGATAGACAGAGAGAGAGAGAGAGACTTTGAACATGATGCCAAGATATCCCAAATGATACATGAGGTGACAGATGTTCCCAAAAGAAGTTATGTCAATTGCTAGGGAAGTATCGGCAACATGTTGTTTTGGAATTCTCAAGATTGGTGATGTATGAGAATGTGGCAAGATCTTGTAAGATTCAGTTCTGTGTGAAAAAAATATATACTGTAAGTTGCCCTTCAAGCGAATCTAGGCTTCAAATGCCCTCCGATGTATGTGTGGGTGATCTTGTTCCCAACAGAGGAAAGTGATTTTGTTTTATTCTGCCCTGATTATCCTAACATCTCACATATACGTACGTGTACTTTTAACACATGGTGGAGTTTTCCGTTGCTGTGTTTATTTTTTGTGTAAATGCAGAATGTGTGTTTGTTCACACTTTCGCCGGTCGTTCAGTACTTAGTAGGGAAATCCCAACCGTTTAGATGACCAGCCAACTGTTCAGAGAAGTCGTGAAGGTCCCATCGATCATCAGTCATTCACCAAAACTCGTGGCTTTGCATCCACGTTTTTCGGATTCAGCTTCAATCAAAACACCAAGGCGATACACCACTGCACCATGGCGTGTCAGAAGGCAATGTCGAGGCAGGAGTTTTTTGCCGAATTAGTCCGAATTAGTTGGAAGTTGAAAGTTCTCGGTGGAAAAAACGGCTCGGCTGAGCAGGCTTAACTGATGATCAACTGTTTTGGGATGCTGATATCACTGATGATGATCTAGGTCGTTGCAAATGTTTGCTTACTTTTCACCGCTATTTGGGGAGAGATGAACCAAATTTTCTGTCACAGATTGTCAATTGGCTTGCGACCACGACCTAGTTCTTTGTAACTCCAACTTTTTGTCAGACTTTTTGTTATTGCAAATTCTTCGGAGTATGTTTTATTTAAGGGATAAATTGATGTGGTTCAACTTCTGAGACGCTTTGATAGCTTACCAAAGGGACGAGTCTGAGTTTGATTCATGTATAAATGTTTGCTTCCAAATGTCCAATTTGGAATTAGATAGTGATATTTGAAGTTCTTTGGTTTGCACATCATATATGTTCCATGTATACACTCCTCAGTCAATTTCACCCCATGTTCTGCTGATGGTGCCTTCATCGAGGTGGCGTATGGAAAGAGATATTCCACAAGAGTCCCCATGATGCTTCAACTGTTTCTTTGTTTTTGTAAATGTTTGCTGTGAAAAAAACAAGGTTTTTGCTGCTTCAATAGAAGAGAATGCCATAATGCCATTCATTTCGGTCTTCCTGTACTAAGATCACCAGCCTTCTTTTCTGCGCAGGTGGTTCGATTGTTGCTGGACAAACGTGCAGATATCGAAGCCAAAGAGAAGTTTGTGAGCTTGGAATCTCAGAGATCAAGGGACATTGATTAGTGCCACATGGCGTTATGCGTTACTCAAAACTCCAAATCACATGATATACCCACCTCTGCCGCCACCACACTACCACACCAACACCATCATCCCTCAGATTTATCATGTTCATCACCATCATCATCTTCATCATCAAGCAGACTGAACTTACCAGTGATAATAAATCGAAAAGTAATACACCCCAGACATTTAACGAAATTTAACATAGATATACATAGATACCAAAAATATGGCCATATTTAAAAGCGGATACGTTTTCCAAGGCCCATCATTTTGGGTATCCAGCCGTTCGTTTTCGGGGATGTAAAAAAAAAGCTAACTCGAGAGTTTTTCGGCTATTCGGAGCCACGGAATCCTCCGAGGCAACTGTATCCAAAGATTGATTTTAGTAGTGTTACAAGTTACAAGAGCCAAAAAAAAAGATCCGAAAATCATTGACAAAGGAACTGACTATTTAATAAAATATTTCAAGAGTAAGAGGGACTATAGCTACACAGGCACAGTTTTAAAGGCATGATAACAAGACGAAAACCAAAAGGATTCCTATGAATCAACTATATTGGAACCTCACCACTGCCAATCGTATAGGTGGAACACCTCTGCACCATGCAGCTCTACATGGACGAATCAACATGGTCAAGGCGAACTGTGGTGTGGCTCAGGTCATGACAGGGTGTACAGGAACGTTATCTATGACCCTGGGATTTCAGGGTTGGTGACTTGCGAATTGCACATTCACCCACCCCATGATGTGAGATCATGAAAAGTCTGAAAAGTGTCATCATGGGATTCCCTCTGCAAAAGATCCGATAATTTTGGCAATTGGAGTCATGGCACGAAGAGGATCTGAAGGGATATGTCTCAAAATCAGTGGCCCAACAAAAGGCTTTGTTCCAGGGATCTTCCAAGATAACTTAAAGGCTCGAAATAGCTTTGGTGGATTGGGGTTCATTAGATAAGTGTTATTAGATAAGTGTTCATTAATAACCCTTTTACTTTCTATAATCCCATATACATCCTTATATCACCAAGAAATTCAGGTACCTAAAATAGAGGTACTAACCTCTATGAGCTGTATGTAAGCCTTACATGCAAGGGAATCCCCATCCCCAAAACAGCCTCATCAGGTACAGTAGCGTCATTGTAGGTATCTGAAACTTTTGGTTACAAAATGGCATCCTTCATCGTATTTCACCCAATGTCTCATGGCTGGTCAATCTACTCCCTCAGAAATAAGGGTTTAATAAAGCTTATTAAGGGAAACCAATAGTTACTAAGCCTTTAATGAGGCTGGCTATTTCTGGGGGGGGGGGGCACGTTAGGGAGGGGGGTTAGTTGATTTGCCATAAATGTCGCTAAGACTTGGTGGGATTTGAAATGATTCACGAAGGCAACAAATGTCAACTCTTTGAGGATCAGCTATAATTTGCGACTTCACCAAAGTTGATGGGGAAATTTTACAGGAATTCCTTCCAAAATGACACAGCACTTTGGTGAATGATGTTAAATGATTTATGCTCTACAATGATTGAAACATATATATATATATATGGCTTTTGTAAAGATTGTGTTCATCTTTTTGTCCAGGTTCTTTTTTGGGGGGGTTTAGTTTACCTGAAGCCGGAAGCCATAAATCAACGTAAATTAAAGTACCCTCCTATAAACGATCACATAGCAGGCTGGAATATCCCCATTTTCAATAGGAGATACATCTTCCATCCGGGTCTATTTTTCAGCCAGCTATGTTAGTTTACTGGAGTGTAAATCATTGACTACTAAACCCATACCATCCATGTATGGTATATTTACCTACATTTGGTTGATTTTTATGATAAATGTAGGTAAATATACCATACATGGATGGTATGGGAAAATTTGGGCTTGCTGAAGACACACCCCACACATTGGGAGGCCTTGCTGGAGAGAAAGCCCAATTTGGAGGCGAAGAACCGAAAGAGTTGGATCGCTCAGGGATGGCGGAAGGTTTCAACGATCTCGGTTGGAGGGGGAGGTGTGTTTTTGGTGATGTCTGTGTAAAGGTAGACACAAGACAAGTCATATCATATAGATATATGGG